>JAOSBO010186537.1:0-22819 GCA_027563915.1 Erythroxylum rotundifolium
ATGAATTAGGAGTCAACAAATGCATAAATACTTAAGAAAGTAGGGCCAATTTATAGCATAAATTTGGGTCAATCAATTAGTTTTAGTCATTTTGAAGAAGGTTGGATGCAAGCCTAATTATTGCTAACAAGTCTTACTCTCTACTCATATTAAAAATTCTAATACTATTCTTGTGATTCAACGAGACTCAGAGAGGAGAAGTAAAATCTATTTGGCTTTCAAATTTTCAAATATTGGTAGTTATTTGATAACAAAAAGCATTTCCTAGGGTTTCAGAAAATAGGAGAGGTTAACTAAGAAGATACAAATGTATTGGTTTAGGCCTATTCTCCAAATAAGAGTCTGCTTCCACACAAAGGGGTAAGGATCGATAACTTTGAAACCTAAAACGCCATACAAAAAAAAGTAATAATTTAAAATGAGCTTTCGGCTGCATTGTATTTGTATCGAAAAATTATTTTTAAAACATTTTATAGAAAAACTAATAATTTAAAATGCTTATAAAAAAATAAAATAATTTATTAAACCTTAATTGGGTCAGATCAAGATTGATACTTGATAGGTTAACTTTAAAAATTAGAAAGATTAATTTTTAATAGTTAGAATTTGAATATAAAAATTAAGTAAATAATTTGAGAATTAATTTTTTATAAATAATTTACAATTGTTTTTGGCTTATAGATGTTGTCAAATGTTTATTTTAACTTAAATAATTATATTATTTAAAATTTATTAACATTATGATTTTTTATAATTATTTATCTACTTTAATTTTGTTATAGATTATGATTAACATGCTAAATATGTTATTGCAGGAGATTATATTTTTATTTTAAATTTTATAAAATTATTTTATTTTAATCTATGAGTCAATAAATTATTTTTATTTTTTATAATCATTAAAAGATTTGAAAAATAAAGACTTATGATCTAAGTTTAAAATCGAAGTTCTATAACGAGTTATATATGCTTTTAAAAATGATATCTATTTTATGAGTCAGGTTAAAATTTAGATATAGACTTAATTTTAGTTGAACTTATCCCAATACACTTGAGAGAATGTTGTATCTTTCATATCTTTTTGGTAACTAGTCTTTATATATCTTGTTAATCACAACCCAATAGTTGGCTAGTTGCCAGTAACTAAAGAAAAGGAGAATCTTCAAGAAAAATATGAATGAATATGCTTCCAGTAAATCTTAAATTTTGATCCTCTTGGTCATGCATATGATACATTGGCATCATTCTTCTCAACACCAATTAGGTTAAACAAAATATACTCTTCGTTGAGACATTTATTAGGTTATTGACAAAAGTGAAAATATGCTATTTTGAAAAAATCGCCGATAAAATAACTTTTGTAATTTCAAATAATAATTTACAAATTAATGAATTTGTCTTGGATAAAAAAGAATAAAATGGTTTATATATATAATGAATATGTAATTTAATATTTCAAAATTTGAATTAAGATATTATATTTTCTTGGAATCTAATGAATTTTATGGTTAATAATATATAATTATGTATAAGCAGGGTGTTATATACCGTTCCGGACTGGCCGGATAATGGAACAACATGGGGAGAGGAGGTACTGGCCTCAAATACCTGTCGGTACCGGGTGTTTTTGCCTAGTATTGATTGGTACTAGCAATACCACATGGTACCGGGCTGGTACTGTGAATCCTCATTTTTTTAGGACTTATTTGAAAAAAAGAAAGCTACCCCCCGCCCCCTAGCAACGCCTTATGTTCTCTCTACCTCTCATTTTTGCTTTTATCTCTCGTAACCTCGTTCCTATCTCTGTCGCTCTTGTTTTCCTCTCCTCCACTTCTAGCAATTCGTCGTCCTCTTCAGTGGTGGTTGGCTGCTTCTCCACCACGCTACATTCGCCAGCTTGCCAGCTCAATCACGGGTTGTCAATCACCAATCATAGATTTCCACCTCGCCAGCTCTGCTTGTTGCCTGTCCCCAGTGGCCAGCTCTGCTTGTCGTAGGTTGCCACCTCCGATGACGACCAACAACAACTGATAGATCTGGGAATAATACCCAGATCTGGACCCAACCAATCATCGAATGTATCATGAAATTTTGATTATTGGGTGTGTTTTTTTCCTAAATTTTGTTAGAATGTTTGTGTTAATTGTTTGTGACTTTGTGTTGTGACTGTGAGGAATGAAATTATGGAGAATTTCTTATAAATTGTTTGTGTTGGAGACGGATTTGAAGCTGGTAAATTGGTGGAGAAGGATTTGAAGTTGTTTGTGAAATTTATGGTTGGTTTGGTTGGTCGGTATTTGGTAAATGGGGGAGCCAAATGTTTGGTTCATGAAACTTGTGGTTGGTTAATATGTTTGGTTCATTAAATTTGGAAGCCGTATATTGATTGTGATTCATTTGTTTGGTTTATGAAAATTGAAGCCTGTATATTAATTGTGGTTAAGTTAATTATAATAGTTTGTTGGTTGGTTTGGTTTATTGGTTCAATTGAATTTTTGAAATTGGTTTACTAAATTTCAATAAATGTTTGGTTCATTAAATTTGAAAATAAAAACATAATTAAAAATAAAAATAGAAAATTAAGATAATCCATTCATGTTTTGCTAATTGACATCATATTCATAAGAAGATCCATTCATGCTCTGCTAAATGACATGTAATTGTAAGCACAATTACATTACCATTAGTTGAAGAAAAGATAATTTGTCTAAACATACACAAAAAAGAACATAAATTGAAAAGACTCAAATGACATCATAATCATATAGAAAGGCAACAATTATAATTGACTACTTTAGAAATAACTAAAGTTTGAGGTATTAAATTTAAGCTTAAATTAATTTTTGTTATTTGTTTAAGAAAACATAATTAATTGAACTATTTAAGATATATACTAGTTTTTAATCTAATAATTCTATCCAAATTTACGATGGAATATTTTATTATCCCTAATCCTTTTGATTCATCTTGATTATTTTAAGAGGACAATTAGTAAATAAAACTATGTAGTAATGGTTTAGGAGGTTCTTTACATATCATTGCTAATTTTGTTGATAAAACTACTAAAGGATTAATATCTTACAAAACTAACATCTTTATATTTTTGTTACAGATAAATGAAAGGAAGTTTAACTACTCCTGATCAAACTACTTCAGGAAGATATAATGATCCAGTTTGGGCTCATACTATATTAGTCCCCGGTATGAACAATCATACAATATGCTTGTTTTGTAACAAGCATTTGAAAGGTGGAGGAATCACCTGATTGAAGAAGCATTTAGCTGGGGTTAAAGGAGATGTAGAATCCTGTAAAAAAGGTAAGTCATGATGTGAAGTGGCAAATGAAAACATTGCTTAATGAATATGAATATGAGAGAGAGAGAAGGGAAAGGTTGAACTATGAAATTGGTAGTGGAAGTTCATTTTCTAGTTTCCTTGGTGATTATGGAATGTTAAAGGTGGTAGTGGTAGTGGTAGTCATAGTGGTGGTAGTGGTACTAGTAATGTTCCATCTCAGGGTCAAGAAGAAGTATATGAACCTGATGTGAGGAAAAGAAGAAGGCAGGTGACTAGTTTCTTTGCACCACAAACAACTCTTAAGCTCAACCTTCAATTCGTAGTGCAATGCAATCAAGAGATGCAGCTCACAATGTCGATACAGCAGTAGTTAGATGGTGGTATGATACAGTTTCTTCATTCAATGCTTCTCAATCATATTATTATTAGCCTATGATGGATGCAATAGCCTCTTATGGTCCGGGATACAAAGGTCCTTCGATTGATGACTTAAGAGTAAATATTTGAGTTGTTCTGTTTCTAAAAATAGAATTTATTTGGTTGAAAGTAGAGTGAATTGGGGTAGTTATAGATGTTTAGTCATGTGTGATGGTTGGACAAGTAGGAGACAAGAGCCTATTATTAATTTTTTGGTTTATTCTATAAATGGCTCTATGTTTTTGAAATCTACTGATGCATCTAGCCTGATTAGAAATGCTGAGACTTTGTTTGGGATATTTGATGAAGTTGTGAATGAAGTAGGGCCAGAAAACATTGTTCAGTTTATTATTGACAATGATTCCGCTTATAAAGCGGCAGGAAAAAGGCTGCAGGATACATATAATTCATTTTTTTGGACCCCTTGTGTTGCACATTACATTTACCTAATGCTGGAGAATATAAAGGATCTTAGGTATTTTCCTGTTATTGATGAGACTATGCAAAAAGCTAAAAAGGTGACAAGTTCATTTATAATCATGTCTGGGTGTTAAATTTGTTGAGAAAGAAATTTACCAATGGTAGGAATTTGTGTTGCCTTACTGTGACAAGATTTGCAACAAATTTCTTATCACTTCAGTCTTTTATTTCGTTGAAGAAAGAGTTAAGAAAAATGTTTACAAGTGATAAGTGGATTGCATCTCAGCATGCTAGGTCTAATGCTAGAGTGGAGGTTTATTATACTAGAAGATACTCAATGTCAATTTGTTATCTGAGTTTGTGAGCCTTTGGTGAGGGTGCTTCGCTTGGCTAATAGTGAAGAAAAGCCAACAATGGGTTATATTTATGATGCCTTGGAGAGAGCGATGGAAGCACTCAAGGCTAATATGAAACATATGACTTTTTTATATACAACGTATCTTTCAATCATTAATGAGAAAAAGGAAAGACAACTTTCTTCTCCATTGTTTGCATTTGGGGTATTTTTTAATTCTAGTATTTATTTTAGACTGGATCTTAGTAAGCAAGTTAAAAATAATTGAGGAATGCTTTTAATAATTACAACAATTGTTAACATTGAATGTGTGCAAGATTTGTTAAATAAGATGTCTTATGGGGATTTTGGAATGCCAATTGCTATTCGACGAAGAAGAAAACTTTCTCCAGTTATTAGTTATTTCCTTTTTCTTATTTGTTGAAAATTAATTATCACTTTATTTTGTTTATAACATTACTTTTGTTATCTTATAACTTACAGTCTCTTGGTGGGATCAATTCAGAAAAGGTGTTCCAGAATTGAAAAAGTTTGCAATTTGGATTTTAAGTCAATGTGTGAGTGCAACAGGCTGTGAAAGAAACTGGAGCACATTTGAATTTATCCACTCTAAAAATTAAAATAGATTTGAGCATAAGAGGTTGAATAACTTGGTTTTTGTTCAATACAATTTAAAGCTTCGGGAAAGGTATATTATTATCATTAATAATTTCAATATAATTTCTTATAATTTTCTAAGAATTAATTTATATCCCACTTTTTTGTGATTGTTGGAAATGAGAATTGTTGGGAACTATTGGAATTGGAAATTGTTTTATGAATGTTTTGTGATTGTTAGAAATGAGAATTGTTGGGAATTGGACATTATTTTATGAATGTTTTGTGATTGTTAGAAATGAGAATTGTTATATGAATGTTTTGTGATTGTTGGAAATGAGAACTGTTGGGAATTGTTGGAATTGGAAATTCTTCTATGAATGTTTTTTTATTGTTGGAAGTGGAAATTGTTATATGAACGTTTGGTGATCGTTGGAAATGAGAATTGTTGAAAATTGGAAAATGTTTTATGAATGTTTTATGATTGTTGGAAATGGGAATTGTTGGAATTGAAAATTGTTTTATGAATGTTTTGTGATGAGAATTGTTGGGAATTGTTAGAATTAGAAATTGTTTTATGAATGTTTTGTGATTGTTGATGGGAATTGTTAGGAATTGGAAATTATTTTATGAATGTTTTATAATTGTTCGAAATCAGAATTGTTGGGAATTATCATAAACGAGAATTGTTATATGAATGTTTTGTGATTATTGGAAATAAGAATTGTTGGGAATAGAAATTGTTATATGAATGTTTCGTAATCGTTGGAAATGAGAATTGTTGGGAATTGATGGAAATGGAAATTGTTATATGAATCTTTTGTGATTATTGGAAATGGAAATTGTTGGGAATTGGAAATTGTTTTATGAATGTTTTGTGATTGTTGGGAATTGTTGGAATTGGAAATTGTTATATGAATGTTTTGTGATTGTTGGGAATTGGAAATTGTTTTATGAATGTTTTGTGATTGTTAGAAATAGGAATTGTTGGAATTGGAAATTGTTTTATGAATGTTTTGTGATTGTTAGAAGTGAGAATTGTTGGAAATTGGAAATTATTTATGAATGTTTTGTAATTGTTGGAAATGAGAATTGTTAGAATTGGAAATTGTTTTATAAATGTTTTGTGATTGTTGGAAATGAGAATTGTTATATGAATGTTTTGTGATTGTTGGAAATAGAAATTGTTAGAAATTGTCGGGAAAGATATGTTGTTATCATTATTATTTTAGGATATAATTTCTTATAATTTTCTAATAATTATTTACTAGGAGTCTTAATAGTACAAGTAGTTCAACTGATCCAATTTCTATTGATAACATCGATCTTTTGGCGGATTGGGTTTATTAAGAACTGAATTTGGTAGATATCAATGACTTGGAAGATAATCTTGGATGGGAAAGCATTGACATGTCATTTGGTGCATTAAATTTGAATGATAATGATAATGAAGCTCCTCTTAATGATGAGGATTTTGTATCAAATGATAACTAGGGTTAATGCAGTTATAGTGAGTATCCTCCCATTGACGATTGAATTTCATTGTAGGTTATTTTTCCTCTTCTTTTAATTTTACTTATATTTGATGTTTATCAGTTTATGTTAAATTCTATATATTTGATGTAATTATAAATGTCTTTGTTTCAGGTTTAACTTCAACTTGATTGTTTCCTCGTCATGATGAAATTGTAATAGTTAAGGATATTTATTGTTCTTTTATTGAATGTTTTGATGTAATTATTATTTATTAAATGATGAAATTATATTATTGTAATATTTTAAATATTTTGTATTATTCTTATTTTTGTATTTGTATTATGATGATTGTATTTTTTCATATTAATTGTGATTATTATTTATATGTGAAATATTTAAAATTTATTGTCGTTTCATATTAAATTATTAATTTTGATTATTATCTATTATTATGATTTTTAGAAATAGGGTTGATGTATACTTGTAAAGTTTACAGTATATAACTGTACAATATACTAATGAACTATTTTGTAAATTTTAAAAAATTTCAGGGAATATTTCATAAATTTAAAAAATTATCTGAAACGATATCCGGTATTAACCGGTACTATTACAACATCATCCTAGAACCCAATTTGGTACCTGGTCCGGTATGGTATTCCCAACTTTGTGTATAATTGCATTACATAATTTTGTGAAATTATGACCGATAACTTAAAATAATTTTATTAAAATATATGGTTGGCAAGAACTTTAGTTCAAACTTGAAAATTAATCACAATAGCTTTTCTTTTCCTATATAACAACAGTGCAAGTGTCTTTAACTGAAATGAAATCTATCCCAAACAAATTTGTCAAAGTATCCGAGAATTTGACTCCAATAAAAACAATAATGTGTTTGGACTTGTACTTGAGTTTAGGTGGTAAAGGAAGCAATGGTCGATTGGGGTTGGAATGCAACGTTCCAATTGCAATTCTACGACTCATCCTAAAACTTTCAATGTGACTGATCAAAAATGGAAATACCATTCATTCAAATTTAGCGCTTCAATGGCTTCGTAAGATGAGGAATTGGTGGCAAAACATCATAGTCTCCAATTTCATTAACAACTCACCGCCTTGTTTTTCTCGGCAGACAAAAGTGTTTATACTAGTTGCCAAGCACCATAAAGATGCAACTTCCGGTCCTCTTATGTCTTCCTGGAATTTATTTTGTTATCTCTTCTACTCTTCGTTTTTCTCTTTTTCTAAGCTTCACTTCTACCCTTGCAGCTTTCTCCAATTCTCTGATTGTCAGTTCCAGAAAATCGATATTGGTGTGTTTCTGTACTTTTAGTTGCATGCAAATTAACAACCATATCACACCATAATAGTTGCAAGTCAAATGTGACTTGTATCTGTTGGGAAAATAATGCGTGTGAATAGGAATAAGAGTTGAGTTCCATATTGTTAGAGGAGTGGAAATCTAAAGGGTTTACATATAGGTAAATCCTTGAGGTGTAGAAAGACGGTTGGAAAGGAGTTAGGCCTTCGTGTCATCGTCGTTGCTCACTCGGTTTGATTTGGTCTGGTCATAATATGATCAGTTTTTTAAATTATAGTCAATCAAACCATTGTGCCTATTCAGATAAAGACACACCCTTGTGTTATGAACATGTTGCGCCCTTTTAGAAGTACCTCTTTATTCCTTATAAGTAGTTTTCCAACAATTCTTCTCTTCGCTTTCCTTCTAGTTCTTTTGTTTTCATTTTATCATTGAAAAAAAATATTCTTTATTTCGTATCAAAACAAGTGTGATTTCGTCCAAATTTGAGTTTGTAAGTCATTGGCATTTGGAGTATCACTACACCGGTGAGTAAACCGTCTTATCCTGGGAAGGATTATTCCATAACCTTGGATAATGTGGGGTGAATAAATTCCTTAAGGAAAAATAATTTATTCTATTGACTCGATTTGTTGTTTCTTTTCGTCGATTTTATCCAGTTCTGTTTTTTGTTTATTCGACTATTTAACAATGTGGCTAACAATCTTAAGGAATTTATCTTCTTGTTGGGTTTCTACTCAATTTATGTTGTAGCCGATCTTTACTCAAATTCGAGATTAAACCTGTGTGATTTCCTACTCAACCGATTTTCGAGATTAGAACCTTTGTGGTTCTCTACTCAAATTCGAGATTAAAACTTCTATGGTTTCTACTCGGGTTTTGTTTTCCTAGAGATTATAAATCTGTGGGATTTTCTACTCCAAATGAAAATTAGTATTTAATAATAATAGTTTGTTTTGTTTCTTGAATTGTTTTTCAAACATGGAAACGGATCAAAATAATATTGTTCCAAACCAAGATGCATCCTATGTGGGACAAAATCAGAATGCACGTCCTATCATGCTAAATCATGCTGCACCTGCACCGGCTGAGAAACCCGAAAAGTTTACAGAAGTCGATTTTAAAAGGTGGTAATAGAAGATGTTCTTCTATCTAACCACTTTGAGCCTACAAAGGTTTATCAAAGAGGATGTTCCTGTACCAAATGAAAATGTGGCTGAAGTAGAACAGTTCTGTGTTATAGAAGCTTGGAAGCATTCTGAATTTTTGTGCAAGAACTACATTTTGAGTTGCCTGGAATACTCTTTGTATAATGTCTACAGCCTTATTGCAACTTCTAAAGAATTATGGGATGCATTCGAGAAAAAGTACAAGGCTGAAGATGCGGGGTTGAATAAATTTGTGGTAACAAAATTTCTTGACTTCAAAATGGTAGATACCAAGCTCGTCATCACTCAAGTCCAAGAACTTCAATTGATTGGTCATGATCTTCTTATCGAAGGTATGATGATCGATGAGGCTTTTCAAGTTGCTGCTTTTATAGAGAAGTTACCTCCCGCATGGAAGGACTTTAAAAATTACTTGAAACATAAGCGGAAAGAGATGATGTTTGAAGACCTTATTGTTCAGTTGAGGATTAAAGAAGATAATAGGTTGGCTGAAAAAAGGGCTCATGGTCAAACAACCATCATAGGAGTAAACATAGTTGAATCTAGTCAAGATAACCCCTAGAAGAGGAAGAAGGCATATTGGCCTAAAAATTACCCTAGTAAGAAAAAGTTCAAAGGCAATTTTTGCTACAATTGTGGTAAGGTTGGACATCGATCCTCAGACTATCTTGCACCTAAGAATAAGAAGAAGACAGGTCAAGCCAACATAGTTGAAATGGATGATGTTGATAATTTGTATGCTGTGAAGTCTGAATGTAACTTGGTAGGCAATCCCGAAGAATGATGGATTGATTCTAGAGCTACCCGCCATGTGTGTACGATAAAAGACCTGTTTGCTTCATATGCTGCTGGTCCTAAGAAGAAGCTATTTATCGGCAAATCTTCAACTGCAAAAGTAGAAGGAGTTGGGAAGATCTCTTTAAAGATGACGTCGGGCGAGGTTGTGGCTCTAAATAATGTACTCCATGTGCCTGAAATCCGTAAAAACTTGGTTTGTACATCACTTCTAGTCAAGCACAAATTTAAGGCTGTATTTGTGTCCGATAAGGTTGTAATTAGCAAGAATGACATGTATGTAGGAAAGGTTATCTACAGGATGGCCTTTTCAAACTCAATGTCATGACCTTTAGTAATAATAAAGTTGATTCTTTTGCGTATTTACTTGAGTTAAATAATTTATAACATGCACGTTTAGGACATGTTAATTACAAGTCTTTAAAGAAAATGATGAAGATGGAAATATTACCTAAGATGAATGTAATAAATCTAAATGTCAAGTATGTGTTGAATCCAAATGTGCTAAACATTCATATAATTCCCTTGAAAGGGATTCCAAACCTTTGGATTTAATTCATATTGATATTTGTGATATGAAGTCAATACCATCAAGAGGTGGGAAGAAGTATTTTATTACTTTTATTGATGATAGCACTAGATATTGCTATGTTTACTTGCTTAATAGCAAAGATGAAGCGACTAATGCATTCAAACAATTTAAGAACAAAGTTAAGATACAACTTAATAAAGATCAAAATGATAAGAAGTGACAGAGAAGGTGAGTATGAATCTCCTTTTAAAGAAATATGTGTGGAATATAGGATTATTCGTCAAATGACTACTCCATATACACCATAAAAAAATGGAGTTGCGGAAAGAAAAAATCAAACTTTAAAGGAGATGATGAATGCTTTACTAATAAGCTCAGGTTTACCTTAGAACTTGTGGGGGAAGCTATTCTTATAGCTACTCAAATACTTAACCGAGTGCCTTACAGTAAGACACAGACTATTCCGTATGAAAAATGGAAGGGTAGAAAACCAAACTTGAATTACTTC
Organism: Erythroxylum rotundifolium; assembly: GCA_027563915.1. Taxonomy (NCBI): domain Eukaryota; kingdom Viridiplantae; phylum Streptophyta; class Magnoliopsida; order Malpighiales; family Erythroxylaceae; genus Erythroxylum; species Erythroxylum rotundifolium. The sequence continues at coordinate 10,892 of JAOSBO010186537.1, forward strand.
AAAGTGTGGGGGTGTCTAGCAAAGGTACAAGTCCCTAAACCAAAACATGTTAAGATTGGGCCGAAAACAATAGATTGTGTTTCATTGGATATGCTAATAAAAGTAAAGCATATCGTTTTCTAGTGTATAAATTAGAAATACTCGACATCCATTCTAATACAGTGATAGAATCAGACAATGCTGAATTCTTTGAAAATATTTTTCCATATAAGAAGGAATATGAATCATCTAGCGAAGGAGCTAAACGATCTCAAGAAAGGACAGAAGAAAGTATATCTAATGATGAGAATCCAAGACGTAGTAAACATCAAAGGGTACCTACTTCTTTTGGACCAAATTTCCTAACTTTCTTGTTATAAAATGAGCCTCGGACTTTCCAGGAAGCTATGACTTCATCTGAAGCTCAACAGTGGAAAGAACCAGTCAATAGTGAAATAGGGTCCATATTAAACAACCACACATAGGAATTGGTTGATCTTGCTCCAGGTAATAATCCATTAGGTTCTAAATGGATATTCAAGAGGACTCTAAAAGATGATGGTACTATTGACAAATATAAAGCAAGACTTGTTGTAGAAGGTTTTAAACAACGAGAAGGTCTTGATTATTTTGGCACATTACACATACTCGCCAAGCTCAAGAATTACATCTATTTGGGTGCTAGTTGTTTTAGCTGCCATGTATGGTCTTCAAATCCATCAAATGGATGTGAAAACAGCTTTCTTAAATGGATATTTAGAGGAATAATTTTATATGGAACAACCTGAAGGTTTTATAACTCTTGGAAAAGAAAAGAAGGTGTGTCAACTTGTTAAGTCTCTTTATGGACTTAAATAAGCTCCCAAATGCTAAATTTGACAATGTAATGGTGATAAATGGTTTCAAGATTAATGAGTGTGATAAATGTGTTTATATTAAGAACAATACAAATCATGTAGTTATTGTTTATTTGTATGTGGACGATATGTTGATAATGAGTAAAGACATTGCCAACATTAATGCTACTAAGAAAATGCTAGCTAAGAAACTTAATATGAAAGATTTGGGAGTTGTCGATTTTATTCTTAGAACTAAGATCCATAAGACTCTGCAAGGACTAGCATTATCTGAATCTCACTGTATTGGAAAGGTTCTTGATAAATTCAAGTATCTAAATCTCAAAGATGTTAATCTTGCTCTTGCAAAGAACAAAGGAATTAGTGAGTATTAAGTGGATTACGCTTGTATGTTAGGCTGCTTAATGTATATTATGAATTGCACAAGACCAGACATAGCTTGTGTAGTAAGCAAGCTAAGTCAATATACTTGTAATCCAAATCATACTCATTGGATGGCAATGAGACGTGTTTTGGGATATCTTAAATATACCCAAAACTATGCTTTGCGTTACAAAAATTATCTAGCTATTCTTGAAGGATATAGTGATGCAAATTAGATCACCGGGGCAACAGAAAAAAAATCCACAAGTGCATATGTTTTCATAATTAGTGGAGGAGCTACATCTTGTAAATATTCCAAGAAAACATGTATAACTTGTTCTACAATGGAGTCGGAGTTTATAGCTCTTGACAAAGCCAGTGAAGAAGCTAAATGGCTCCAAAATTTCTTAGAAAATATTCCATTTTGGCCTAAACCAATGACTTCTATATGTATATATTATGATAACCAAGCCGCAATTGGTAGAGCTGGGAACGTTATGTGTAATGGGAAGTCTCATTGTATAAGACAAAGGCATAATACAGTTAGACAACTAATCTTTAGTGGAGTTATCTCAATTGATTATGTGAGGTCAAAAGATAACATATTGGATCCATTAACAAAAGGCTTACCTAGAGATTTAGTTAAAAACATCTAGAGGAATGAGTTTGTGACCTAGGACAAGTCATTATGGCTATAACTCCACTTAGTATATTAGAGATCCCAAGATCTAGATTCAAAGAGAAAACAAAGTCATTAATGACAGTTCAACATTGTTAAACACATTTAACCTATTCTTATGATGATATAATGTTTTGAAACAAGGATAAACCTAGTTTATAAAGGTTTTTAATGATTTCTAAAATTTGATTTAAGATAATCAAATCGTGTGTTTACAGAATACACATTTAGAAATCATCTATGCGATTGTGAAGTGTAAGCTGCTTTAAGGAGAATAAACGAAGGCCAATTCTCTAAGCACTTATTAAAACCAAGCAATGTTCATAGCTAACATGAACACAAAAATGAGAACCAAAGATAGATAAGGATTACTTGTGTGACGTCTTGATATACACTAAAAGTCGACGGTTCAAAGATATCACATCTACCAATTGACTGAGTATCTCCGACATATGTTCACTATGGAAAGTTCAAAGGGAAACAAACTTATCCAGAGGCAATTAATTCTTAATTGTAAATCACACTAGTTTATGCATCTTTTTAAAATCTTAATCTCCATTAATATGGGGGATCGCTGGGAAAATAACGCGTGTGAATGGGAATAAGAGTTGAGTCCCACATTTATAGAGGAGTGGAAATCTAAAGGGTTTACATATGGGTAAATCCTTGAGGTGTAGAAAAAGGGTTGGAAAGGAGCTAGGCCTTCACACTATCTTCGTTCACTCGCTCGGTTCGGTTCGGTCTAGTCTGGTCAAAATATGATCAGTTTTTTAAATTACAACCAATCAAACCATTGTGCTTGTTCAGATAAAGACACAACCTTGTGTTATGAACAAGTTGTGACCTTTTAGAAGTACCTCTTCGTTCCTTATAAGTAGTTTTCCAACAATTATTCTCTTCGTTTCCTTCTAGTTCTTTTCTTTTCTTTTCTTTTTATCATCGAGAAAAAATTATTTATTTCGTATCAAAACAACAAGTGTGATTTTGTCTAGATTTGAGTTCGCAAGTCATCGATGTTTGAAGTATCACTATACTGGTGAGTAAACTGTCTTATCCTAGGAGGGATTATTCCATAACCTTGGATACTAAGGGGGGAATAAATTTCTTAAGGAAAAGCAGTGTATTCTATTGACTTGGTTTGCTTTTCCTTTTCGTCAATTTTATCCAGTTCTGTTTTTTGTTTATTCGATTATTTAACAATGTGACTAATAGTATCTGTAGCAAATTGGCTCTTTAAGGTTTTTTGGTGAGATTTGTTTCTCTTTTTTGCAACAATATATGGGTGAGATAGATTCCAAATCCATTGAGCTGGTACAAGTCGCAGTGACCCACTTTGGCGAGCAAGGTAATCATCAGAAGAAATAACAACCTAGTAGGCATACCAGTGGTAACAATAGGGAGGTGAGATGTTAGGAAGTAGGTTTTATGTTTGGAAGCTTCTGTTCTGTAGATAAGACTATAGGTTGGGATAAAATTTTAGTTTTTTATCTTATTCTTCAACATCTAGATTATATGTCTACTAATGTGGTTTTTAATCCAAGTTTTCTGGTGCTGAAAAGTTGTTCAGAATTAAAAGTCGATTTTGGTGTTAATTTTTTAATAAGATTCACATCAGAATGACTTAGGTAGGCTAATTCATGTCCCTCCAGAAAATGATTGTTCCTGATAATTGATACAGATAAATGAGTAGGACCTAGCAAGGTTAAGAAAGAATATGGACCTAGCAAGGTTAAGAAAGGATATCTCCTATTTTGACTTCAAAAGCAGGATACTGAAAGATTTTGTCATTAGTTGTTATCATGCTATTTCTTCTTTCTTTGACTTTAGGGAATGGGAAAAGAGAAGGATATTGATAATCTATTAAGGGATTGACCAATTTCGAGGTGCAGTTGAAGGCAAAGGACTCTGCTTACCTGGAACTTAAGCTTACTCTAGAACACTGCCAGAAAACAACTGAGGAGCTTTCGATACTACAGAAGAATTCGGAGCTTGAGAGAGATGCCTGCATAGAGGAGTTGATAGGAGCTAGATATAGGATCTACAAACTTGAATCCAAGGTGCAGGAGCTTGACGATCAACTGTTAGGAACTAAAGAGATAAGGGAGCAGCTTTCCTGTGTTCTATGGAAGTTAAAGTCTGCACAAGCAGCGGTCATAAGCCTGGAAGCAGAACTTGCTACTGCCAGGGATGAGAAGCTGATGGCATTGACAAAGGTAGAAATGATGGAAAATGCTGCAGCCATGGAAAAGGAAAGGGTCAATAGCCATTAAATTATATCGCTGAGGTGAATGAAACCATTTTCAAGTCAAAACTTGATATCATTGAAGAGGTAATAGAGAAGGTAGAAACTTCATCAAAGAAAGATTCCAAGCCAGAGCTAGCAATAGAAAGAGCACATCAAACACCAAAGCAGGTAGAAGAAATGAAAAAGCAAGTGGAAGAATTGGAAAATCATCTACTGGAGAAATCTTTATTCATTGATTCTATGCATCTATATGATGCAAGAAATGACATGGAGCAGCTTAAAACAGATCCTAAAAGCAAAGAAGAAGAAAACTTTGAGTAGGCATTTTGCATAAGGGCATTGAAAACTGAATAAAATCGCTTACAATTTGAGGTAAAGGGTGCAAATGATGAGGCGAGAATCTTTAAAATTGTTAGGGAAAAATTCCCTCCAATCAGATACCGGTTGAATTTAATAGCTCGAAAAATAGTGGCAAAAATAAATATAGGAAAAATAAAATGGGACAGAACACAAAGATTTACGTGGTTCGGTCAATATGACCTGCGTCCACGGCTAGAGGATGAGCAATTTTACTAATATGTGGAGAACGTACAACAAAAAACTTTTACAAAATTTCTCAACAAGAGAATTGAAAGAAGAATGAAGGCTATTGTTTTTGGTGCTTTTTTGTGTGTATTTAGAGCTTCTGTAAACTTCTCCTTTTATAGGGAAAAAAACCCAAGCTTCCATCAATTTTGCTACCAATCTTCAATAAATGTCAAACAAATCTTCAACAAATGCTGCATGCCAAGCATGCTTGAAAGCTTTGGATAAAGCCTACCTTGGCCACAATATTTGACTTGTGAAGGAGAGGCCAAGGCGTACCATAAATGGCCAACAAGTTTTGGTGGAGGGGCCAAGATATGCAACAAATCTCTATCTTGACTTGGTCCTGAACAATTAGTGATCTACTCCACCGTTTTCGGCAATGCTCAAATGGGTTGTTTCACTAACATTGAACACCACTCAAGTCCAAGCATTGGTTGAACTTGTGAACTGGAAGAGCCTTCGTAAACATATCAGTAGGATTGTCCTTAGTATTGATCTTCTGAATAAGGACCTTCTTCTCTACAATAGTATCCCAAATGAAATGATACTTCACAACAATATGCTTCATCCTCTCATGATACATTTGCTCTTTCGTCAAATGAATTGCACTCTGACTATCACAACAAACGGTAGTAACCCCTTGATGTAAAGTTAACTTACTGAATAAACCTCTCAACCATAGTGCTTCCTTGATAGCTTTAGTTACTGCCATATATTCTGCTTCAGTAGTAGATAAAGCCACTACATGTTATAAAGTAGCTTTCCAGGTAACGACACAACCTCCAATGCAAAATACATAACCTGTCAGAGACCTGCGTCTATCAAGATCACCGGCATAATCTGAATCTACAAAACCAACCAAAGTGTTACTGGTTCTACTAAACTCCAAACAAAACTTTAAAGTTCCCTCAAGTATTTGAGAATCCATTTCACTGCCTGCCAATGTTCTTTGCCAAGATTGCCCATATACCTGCTAACGATACTAACAGCTTGTGAAATACCGGGACAAGTACATACCATTGCATACATAATACTACCGATGGCACTAGAATACGGAACCCATGCCATATAATTTTCGTCTTCCTGTGACTGTGGTGATTGAGCAACAGATAGTCTAAAATGACTAGCAACAGTAGTACTAACTGCTTTGGCATCTTGCATGCTAAATCTCTCCAAAACTTTATTAAGATAATTCTCCTAGGTCAAGAATAATTTACCAGCTCCTTGATCACGTATTATCTCCATGCCAAGAATTTTCTTTGCTGCTCCCAAATCTTTCATCTCAAATTCACCATGCGATAAGGCCTTCAATGGTGAATATCTGTAACATTCTTGGCAGCAATGAGCATATCATCAACATATAACAACAAATAGATGAATGAGCCGTCATCTAACTTTTGGAAGTAAACACAACTATCATACATGCTCTTGGAGACCCAACATAAATGAATCAAACCTCTTATATCACTGTCTTGGAGACTTCTTTAATCCATACAAGGATTTCTTCAACAAACTCACCTGGTCTTCTTTTCCTGTAACTTTAAAACCTTCAAGTTGTTTTATATAAACTGCTCATCTAATTCGCCATGAAGGAATGCTGTCTTGATGTCAAGTTGTTCTAATTCCAAATCAAACATGGCAACCAATGCAAGTAATACACGAATAGAGCTATGTTTTACTATTGGTGAGAAAACATCATTAAAATCAACACCTTGTACCTGACTATAGCCCTTTGCAACTAAGCGTGCCTTATACCTTGCATTTTCAACACCTGAAGTACTTTCTTTTCTTTTAAAGACCCATTTACAACCAATAATTTTCTTACCCTTTGGCAGCTTCACCAGAACCTAAGTATCATTCTTATGCAAAGATTCCATTTCTTCATTCATGGCCACCACCCACTTATTGGCGTCAGCACTTGAAACTGCCTCCATATATGTGGAAGGTTCACCATCTCCATCTATTTCCTGTGCCACTGATAAAGCATATGCAACTAAATTTGCATACCTTTGTGGTGGTCGAATCTCTCGTCTTGGTCTGTCTCTGGATATGGAATGTTCTTCTTCTACTGGTTCATCTTGAACATGATCAAGATCTGGTTCATCAACTTGATTTGTCTGAAGTGTAGAAGACGTCTGTGAAGGACCTGAACTGCCAATCTCTAACTCCATCTACTTCTGTGCACTATTCTCCTTTTCTAAATTACAAGGATTACAAGACTCTTTTCTAGGATACAACATAAAGGACTCATCAAATGTAACATCCCTACTAATTACAAATTTAGGTGACTTAGGATCAGGACACCACAAATGATATCCTTTCACCCCTGAAGCATAACCAAGAAAAATACATTTCTTAGCCCTAGGCTCTAGCTTTCCCTCACTTACATGCATATATACTAGACACCCAAATATTCTTAAAGTAGAGTAATCAGTAGGAGTACTTGACCAAACTTCCTCTGGAGTTTTGAAATTGAGAGGAGCACAAAGAGAGCAGTTAACGATGTAGCAAGCTGAAGCAATGGCTTCTGCCCAAAAATCAAGTGTCAACCCTGCATTAAAGATCATATACCAATCCCTTTCCAAAAGAGTTCGATTCATGCGCTCGGCAACTCCATTTTGTTGCGGGGTCATTATAACAGTATGATGCTGAGCAATGCCCTCATTTTTGCAAAATTCATTGAATTCACCTCCACAAAATTCCAAACCATTATCTGTCCATAGCTATTTAACATGTTTTCCTATCTGTTTTTCAATCAAAACTTTCCATTTCTTAAAGGTTAAGAAAACATCATTCTTATGTTTCAAGAAATACACCCAGACCTTCCTTGAATAATCATCAATGAAAGTCAACATATACCGGGCACCACCTTTAGATGGAACACAAGAGGGCCCCCAAAGATCAGAATGAATATAATCCAAAGTACCTTTAGTTTTGAGGACAATTGGAGAACTGAAACTGACTCGTTTCTGCTTCCCAAAGATACAATGCTCACAAAAGTCCATCTTACCAGTACTTTGACCACAAAGTAGGCCTCTCTTGCTTATCAACGTTAAGCCTTTCTCACCCATGTGTCCCAAGCGCATGTGCCACAATTTGGTAATATCAACATCAGTAGAGACTGTCGCAACACCTGTTACTATAGATCCCTGCAAAACATACAAACTACCAGACCTGTAAGCTTTCATCAATACAAGAGCATCTTTAGAAATTTTCAAAACTCCACCTTTAGATGAGAGCTTGCACCCTTGAGAATCGAGAGTGCCCAAAGAGATAAGATTTTTCTTCAAATCAGGAACATGTCTAACTTCAGTGAGTGTTCTGATGATACCATCATACATCTTGATCCAAACTATACCTTTACCAATAACTTTACAGGTAGCATTATTACCCATTAAAATAATTCCACCATCTAATGACTCACAAGTGAAAAAACACTCCCTCTCGGGATTCATGTGGTAAGAACAACTCGAATCTAAAATCCACTCCTTATTAGTCCTGACTTTATCTTTTGTTGTTACAAAGATAATTCCCTCATTCTTATTTTCCGTTACACTAGCTTCAGTGGTGTTGCTATTATTCTGCTTAATTTTATTTTTCTCCTTATATTTCAATTTATAGCAGTCAACCTTTATATGTTTTTTCTTGCAATAATTATAAATTTTATTTATATGTCTAGATTTTGACCTACCTTTGGATCTACTTCTTTCAAAATATCTATTTTCAGATCTACCCCATAGAAATAGTCCCTTTGCCTAACTTCCACTAGTCACCCCAGTGATGTCCCTATCAATCTGCTCTTTTGAATTTAATGCAGACTTAATACTATTATATGAGAGTGATTCTTTTCCATAAATCATATTATCACGAAAATATTTAAAGAACTGGGGAAAGGAACATAACAACAATATGGCTTGATCTTCATCCTCAATTTTTACATCTACATTCTTTAAATCCAAAATAAGAGAATCAAATTTATCCAAATGTGAAAGAATAGATGTACCTTTTGTCATCCTCAACATGTACAACTTCTATTTCAAATAAAGCCGATTTTCCACCGTCTTCTTCATGTACATGGCCTTCAACTTGTCCCACATACCTTTAGTTGTGCTTTCACCAGCAATCTCCTCCAAAACCTCATCGGAGAGATTCAATATGATGGCTGATCTAGCCTTTTTATCTAGATATGTGAATTGATCTAACGCCACATCTGATGGCTTTTTCTCCACTCCATCAAGTGCAATCTCACACCCATTTTGTATTAAAATGGCCTGCATCTTAAGCTACCACATACCGAAGTTAATACTCCAATCAAACATTTCAATAGAGCTCTTCGTTATCGTCATAATGGCTAAAAAATTGATATTTTGACTATTTTTCGACAATCGGGCCCCACAAGTGAAACCGGGATAGTGGGCCCCACAAAAGCACTGAGCACAGGCCCCACAGGTAAAGTTGGGACGTGGGCCCAACACGTGAAACCAGACAACTAGCCCCACAAAAAATACAGATGCGGGCCCTACAGACAAAGTCGGGACGTGGGCCCCACAAGCAAAACTGAACTCCGCTTACAAAATCGAGGCAGTAGGCCCTGCTTGGACTCACAATAAAATCTAAATTACTTTCTAATGTGGAGGATCTACTTAGTGGCAACCACAGAGCATACGGTAAGTTAAACCAACAAGAGAAGATCTGATACCAGTTTGTTAGGGAAAAAAGCCCTCCGATCACATACCGGTTAAATTTAATAGCTCGAAAAATAGTAACAAAAATAAATATAGGCAAAATAAAATGGGATAGAACACAAAGATTTACGTGGTTTGGTCAATACGACCTACGTCCACGGCCGTAGGATAAGCAATTTTACTAATATGTGGAGAACGTACAACAAAAAACTTATACAAAATTTCTCAACAAGGGAAAATTGAAAGAAGAATGAAGGCTATTTTTTTGGTGCTTTTTTTCAATGTGTTTAGAGCTTTTGTAAACTTCTCCTTTTATAAGGAAAAAACCCAAACTTCCATCAATTTCACCACCAATCTTCAATAAACGTCAAACAAATCTTCAACAAATGCTGCATGCCAAGCATGCTTGAAAGCTTTGGACAAAGCCTGCCTTGGCCACAATATTTGACTTGTGAAGGGGAGGCCAAGGCATGCCACAAACGGCCAACAAGTTTTAGTGGAGGGGCCAAGACATGCAACAAAAATTGAAAGTGAAATGCTGGCAACTGAATTGAAGAAAACGAAAATGAAGTGTCCCAAATTAAGGAACGAGATAATGAAGCGCAAGTTAAGATAGCATTGCTGAAATCTAAGCTCCACAGAAGGGGGACGATACTTGCTAAGGTGGTCGAAGTAAGAGCCGTGATTACCAAATCAAGGACACATCGTGAAGTTCAGGGAACAACAGTTGAAACAAAAGAATCCAACAAGGGATACCAAAGATCAAAACAGGTAGTAGATGAAGTAATCGGTGAGTCTGACAATGTTAGCCTGGAGGAACCTCAATACGAGAGCCCTTCTCAGATTGCAGAAGAGTCGGAAGTTGAAGTTGAAGTTGAAAGACAAGATAAAAATTATGGCAATATCACAATCTCACTCCAAGAATATGATTCATTGATTAGAAAAGCTGAAAAGGATGATCGATATTTTGGAGAAGATCCAAGTCATTCAACCTTCGAAAATGAGCATGAAGTGGAAATACTGAAGAGGGAGCTGCAAATTGCTATGAAGAAAATCATAGATCTCAGGATTCGATCAGAATAGGCTGTCACTAGAGCAGAAGCTGCTGAGAAAGCTAAAGTTTCACTCGAGGATCAGATAAAGTAGTTGCGAGATTGGAAGAAGAGAAGAAGGGTTGCATTAGCTTCACTGAGGCAAGAATCTACGTCTAAAGAGCACATTTGCTAGATCACCAAAAAAATGTGTGCCACTATCTGAGTTTCTCAATATTAAATTGTAATATCCTAAGTGCGTGTGGAAGCAATTTTCAGGCCATTGGTATTTTTGTGCTGAATGGCAATGATCCTTGTCTTTAAAAGACCTTAAATTATGAGTGCAAATTATGATATAGGAGGTACTGTATCATTGAAATGTAGGATCTCAGCTAACCTCACTATTCAGGAACGTGGTTCATTTAATGTTTATCCCACTTATTCACGCCATCGCTCATAATCTTGCCACCCATAATTCTTCATGATGATTGTCTCTGTGATGGCTAGAGCATAGAAGGTGGGTTTAAAAGGTAAGGTTTGGTCCCTATCCTTACTAAGCATTCATTCACGACACCATCTGTTGAGCTAAGGAAGAGGATAGAAGCTCCAAACTTCTCCAAATTTGCTTGTGCAGTTCGACTGGTGGCAATGGCTGGAGGTAGAAATATTGTTTTTATTACGCTTCCGATTTAATGTACTCTTGCATGTGTTGTATTACGTGTTGTATGATACAAGCTTGACTTGCTGCCTTGTGCTGGTTTATGATTTACATTTGGTATAAAAGCCATTTGCTTGCCTCTGTCTTGCCATATAGCTGATGAAAAATCATCCTTTGTTTTACTCTGTTTGCGTTTTTATTGTCATATTTATATGAGTGTTTGAGATTGTTGAATTTTCAACATTTTTGGACCTCCTGAAGACGATAGATTGGTTTTCGTGTTGCCTGGAGCACTCCACGTTGTCAAAAATCGCCTAAGGAAGGAGGGAGGATGGTGGCCGTACGTGAAGATTGCGTGGTGCGATTTCGGGAACGTGCATGGTCGGTTCTTCTCCGTCTCTTGCACATTGTCCCGCCATTCTCATCTCAACGCCATGATTCTCGTCGAATTTGGAGCTTTCTGTGCTCCAAACCAGTCGGAGCACCGACTGGTTTCAGTCGGGTCACGCCCGACCCAACTGGAGGTTGAAGATGACACTGTTCACTTTTTTTTAAAAAAAATTTAATTTTAAGAAATTTTAATTTTGGCTTGGGCCACTTCAGATTAGGCTTGGGCTATTTCAAATCTAGCATTATGATTTTATATTTAAAATCATTAAGATCAGTTTTAAATTTTGTATGTCTTCTTTAATTTAATGACATGCATATACTAATTGTTTAATTTTTGCACAAATTACATGTGATCAATTAAGAATTTTGTGTGTATTAATTTTGTGATTATTATGCATGCAAAATTAAATTAAATAATTTGTGCATTATTATTTGTATGTGTAATTTGTGATT
>JAOSBO010186545.1:0-22819 GCA_027563915.1 Erythroxylum rotundifolium
ATATATATATATATATAGTGATAACCCATCATACTGAATCAAGTAATAGCATAAGCATGCATTAGCAGATTGGTGAGTGTTGGCGGATATCAGGAGCATGTTTTCGATGTGGCTCATATGAGCATCAGATCAAAGATTGCCCTGAGATGTTGGAAACATAGTTTGGAGCTAGAGGAGGAACTATGACTAAGACTACAGTTCAGTAGAGTAGAGCTGGCAGACCTACATAGAGAGGTAGAGGTAGAGGTAGGACTCAGTCAGCAGGGCCTAATGTCAAGACTGAGGTGTGGAACAACCAGCCGCAATCTCAGGCCAGTGTCTATCCCGTTACTAGACAAGAGGCGTACAACTCTCCAGATGTGGTAGCAGGTGTGTTGAATGTTTTTCATTTTGAAGCATATATATTAGTAGATTCAGGATCTACACATTCATTCATCACACCGCATCTGACATCTAGATTGCATTGTAAGTGTGAGACACTGAAATGTGGATTAGTAGTGAGCACTCCAGTGGGTAGCACAATAGTGATTGGTGAGATATGTAAGAGGTGTATAGTTCGGATTGATCAGGCAGAATTAGAAGCTAATTTGATTATATTGCAACTGAGAGAGATAAACTTCATCTTAGGCATGGACTGGCTCACTGTTCATAAGGCAGTGATGAATTGTTATACTAAGGAAGTAATGCTTGAATCCCCTAATCAGCTAAGAGTGGTGTTTCGAGGAGTTAGTCAGCCAGTGCCAGCCCGACTAATTTCATTTTTGAGTGCTTTGAAATTGAACTGAGGTGGATGTGAGGTTTATCTGGCCCACCCGGTGGATACTTAAAATGAACGAACCAATTAGGACATTTTGGTTGTTAGGGAATTTCTAGATGTGTTTCCGACTGAACTACCGGGATTACCCCCAAATAGGGAGACAGAGTTCACTATTGATATTATCCAAGGTATCGATCCTATATCAATTCCTCCATATAGGATGGCGCCTGTCGAAATAAAGGAATTAAAAACCCAATTGCAGGAATTGTTAGATAAAGGTTTCGTCAGGCCTAGTGAGTCACCTTAGGGAGCTCCAGTATTGTTTATAAAGAAGAAGGATGGCACCCTGAGATTGTGTATTGATTACCGATAGTTGAATCAAATAACGGTCAAAAATAAATATCCACTGTCGAGGATTGATGATTTGTTGGACCAGTTACAGGGAGCTCAGGTGTTCACAAAGTTCGATTTGAGATTGGGATATTACTAGCTGAGGATAGCTGAGGCGGATGTTCCCAAGAGCGCATTTAGAACCATATATGGGCACTTTGAGTTTTTAGTAATATCATTTGGATTGACTAATGCTCCAGTAGCTTTTATGGCATTGATGAATAAGGTATTTCAACCTTATTTAGATCAATTTGTAATTGTCTTTATTGATGACATTTTGGTGTACTCCAAGTGTAGAGAAGATCATATGGCACATCTGAGAATGGTTCTTCAGGCAATGAGGGAGAAACAGTTATATGCTAAGTTTAACAAGTGCGAATTTTGGCTTGATCAAGTAGTATTTCTAGGTCACATCATGTCTGGACAGGGCATTCAGGTGGACCAAAAGAAAACAAAAGCTGTAATGAAGTGGGAGGCTGCGAAGAATGTGTCTGGGATTTGAAGTTTCCTTGGATAAGCTGGTTATTATCGAAGGTTTGTCGAGGGGTTTTCATTGATTTCGGCCCCTTTGACAAAACTTTTGAGAAAGAATGTGCCTTTCAGATGGAGTGATGATTATCAGAGGAGTTTTGAGAAGCTTAAGCATCGGTTAACTTCAACACCTGTGTTAGCTATTCCATCGGGTTTTGAAGGTTATGTTATGTACAGTGATGTGTCATATAAGGGTTTAGGATGTGTACTAATGCAGTATGATAAAGTAATAGCATATGCATTGAGACAGTTAAGGTCTCATGAATTTAACTACCCAGCTCATGATCTAAAACTTGTTGCAGTAGTGTTTGCCCTAAAGATCTGGAGACACTACCTGTATGGTAAAACCTTTCAGGTATTTACTGATCATAAAAGTTTGAGATATCTGTTGAGCCAGAAAGAGTTGAATATGAGACAGAGAAGGTGGATTTAATTGTTAAAAGATTATGATTGTAACATTGAGTATCATCCTGGCAAAGCTAATGTGGTAGCTGATGCAATAAGCCAGAAGTCTGACAGTAGTGTGGCTCAAGTACAATTATCGAGGTTACCGAGCCTAGTTCATTTGAGAGCGTTAAATGTTGAATTAAATTTGGAGCAAAATGATACATTGATAGCTACATTGAAGTTGAGACCTGTGTTGCTTGAAAGGATCAAAGAGGCTCAGAGTAGAGATCCAGACTTAATGAAGTTAATTGAGAAGTTGAAAGTGAAGCTGGATTCTGAATATCAAGTTAGAGATCATACATTATGGTTAGGGCCTAGATTATGTGTGCCCGATGCTGATAATTTGAGAAAAGAGATTTTGGAGGAAGCCCATGTAGCAGCTTATGCTATGCATCCTAGTACTACCAAGATGCATAATACGTTAAAACAATATTATTGGTGGCCGGGAATGAAAAAGCAAGTAGCAGAGTTCGTTTCAAAGTTTATAACTTGCGAGCAGGTTAAGGCTGAGCGTTAGGCCCCTATTGGAAAATTACGTTCGTTACCTATTCCAGAGTGGAAATGGGAATGAATCATAATGGATTTTGTTATGGGTTTGCCTAGGACTTCGAGGCAACATGATGCCATTTGGGTCATTGTTGATAGACTAACCAAATCGACTCATTTCTTACCTGTGAGGGAGAATTATTCATTAGATCAGTTGGCTCGGTGATATATAAATGAAGTTGTGAGATTGCATGGGGTTCCAGTGTCCATTATGTCAAACAGGGATCCTCGATTTACCTAGAGATTTTGGGGTAGCCTACAAGCAGCTTTGGGTACAAAGCTAAATTTCAATATTGCATTTCATCCTCAGACAGATGGTCAGAGTGAGAGAATGATTAAGATTACTGAGGATATGCTTAGAGCTTGTGTTTTGGAGTTTCAAGGAGCATGTGATCAGTATGTGGCTTTTATTGAATTTGCTTACAATAATCAGTACCACAGTAGTATCGGTATGGCTCCTTATGAGGCATTGTACGGCAGGAAGTGTTGTTCACCTCTATATTAGGATGAAGAGGGTCTAAGAATTTTTGAAGGCCCATAGTTGATTTAGGATATCATTGATAAGGTAAAATTGATCCGTAGCAAAATTAAAGTAGCATAAGATAGACAAAAAACCTATGTGGATCAACACAGACGAGATATGGAGTATCAGGTTGGTGATACAGTATATTTGAGAGTATCACCATGGCAAGGTGTATTGAGATTTGGTAAGAAGGGTAAGTTAAGTCCGAGGTATACTGGTCCATATGAGATAATTGAAATAATTGGACCATTGGCTTATAAATTAGCCTTACTTTTGGAAATGGCTCAGATACATAATGTGTTTCATGTGAGTATGCTTAGGTGATATCTATCGAATCCAACTCATGTGATACCAATCCAGGAGATTGAAGTATCTAGTAATCTGAGCTATGTTGAAGAACCTGTGAAGATAATTGGCTATCAGAGTAAATAATTAAGGAACTGAGTGATCCTAATGGTGAAAGTCCTTTGCAAGAATCATTCGAGTGAGGAAGCCACATGGGAAACGGAGGAGCATATAAGAAATCAGTACCCCTACCTATTTGATTATTTAGGTAAGAATTTCGAGGACGAAATATTTTGTTAGGAGAGGAGAATTGTAACATCCTGTTACCCATGTTAAGGCTAGAATAATAAATTATGAGAAAATTATGTGAAATTAGGAAAAATGCACCTCATGCATAAGTTATTTGCGACATGCACATTTTTGCATATTCATATGACTGTACATGCATTCATTAACATTTTCAAGGTAAAATTGATCTATAAATATGAATTGTGGATTTTATTGTCTTGGAAATTAAATTGGTGAGTATTAAAACTGATTTAGCAATTTTGGTGATATATCAAAAATTTTGGAAATTTGGACTATTTTTGGACTAGGAAAATGTTGAAATATAGACCAATTATAGTGTGACACATGAACTAATGAATTAGTGAAAAATGGCCTAGTAATTAGATGACATTTGGTGGCTTATGTAAGGGATAAGTGGCTTACATGCTTAGGACATATGGTGAAATAATAAGGTGACATCTAGCACCTTAGGTGTAACATTTTTGAAGTGTTGTTTCAACCTAGCTCATTCTCCTTCTCTGCTCATCTCTCATCACCGAAACTTGCTTCTATCTCCCCTCTTGCATTTTTCTTGAAGCTATGCTATATTACCACACTAAATACATGCTTTTACCCTTCACAAAATAGCTAAAGAATCAGCTGATTGTTGTTGTTTCATCATAGTTGATAGTCATTTAATTCCATGATTCTACATGTTTGGACTACTGGATTAGCTTGATTTTTGAGCTAGAATTGGAGTTAACTATGTAAGCAACAATCTGAGCCCTAAGTCATGTTAAAATGGTTTGAGAATGATGTTTGAATTGGATTGAAATGCTTGTGATATTGGTGAAGAGGAATTGCCGGAATATGTTAGCTGTAGTGTTTTCTCTGAACATCCTTTGTTCTTTTTGTTATAACTTCTTCTCCTGACAGCTAAATGACATAAGACTCGAACCAATAGACATAACACATTTTTCTTCATCTCCACCAAAATTTATGAACATCTGAATCCATTCCGAAAAGATTGAGTGAATAAAATTTAGGATGAAAATATGAGTGTGTAGGAATATTGTTAACTGGAATGATTTCCCTGATCATGCTTTACTATTTTGGCTATATTTTGATCTGTAGATTATTAAATGAGTTGATTCTTAATTTAGATTAAAGTAGAGACAATTGTTTATGACTTTCTTGAAGAAGTCGACTTTTAATTCTGTCTCTAAGTATTTCAAAATCTGGCTTGAAATTGAGTTTTGACTGAGGCTGTAGAACTACTCGAGATAGAAATCATGTCCTATGGTTATTGAATAAAATGTATTGATTTAGGCCGAATTAAACTAAGGTGTCTTCACCAAATTTTTATCTTATTCTATTATCTTTAAAGTGGTATAAATTTTGTAATTTTTGGATAACTGATATGGATAACTGAGCTGAAAGATATGAGTTGTACAATTAGAGGGTATAATCATGTACTAGCCAAAAGTTCAAATGTTCACAGTTTGTGGTATTTTGTGCATAACTCATTGAATACAGAATCAAATTGGATGATCTTAGAGTCATTAGAAACTTCAGACATGTTAGAACAACTTTTCAGAAGAAAGTTTTGCCTAATTTTGTCATTTACCCTATCAGATTAATTATGCAAAGTTGACCCAAAATCATATGGGTAGAAAATCTGAAGTGGTTAATTAGGTTATGATATTGATTTCACATTGTTTTATTTTGGTCCAAAGTGTAAGTAACAAATGTTATTAATGAGGGCTTTGATATATGATCGATTTGATGATGATAATTACAATAAGATACCTAGATTTGTCATTTAACATGCATTGTGCATACTTTCTATACATTGAGGTGCATAAAAGAACAGTTATACATTTGTGTAAAAAATTGATATTGTGAATGTGTTGTGTATGTTTTAGAAGAGCACAGTGGATACCAGTCGGACATTGCCAGACCATCCAGGCAATAGCTTCTTAGCGCATACTGTGAGTCAACCTAGATGATTTCCTAGGGTTGATTTGATTTGAATTTAATTTGATTTGTTAAACTTCCAATATTATTGAACTATTTGTGAGTTGTTTTTGGATTCCATAGTTGAGGTTCGAGGAGTTTAATAATTGGGTCTCTATTGGGAGTGTTTTGATTGAATTTAATTTGATTTGTTAAACTTCTAATATTATTGAACTGTTTGTGAGTTGTCTCTGGATTCTAGACCTGAGGTCCGAGGAGTTTAATAGTTGGGCATGTATTGAGAGTGTTTTGATTTGATATGAATTCGACATTTGATTCTCAACGAAAGTTGAATGTCGGACTTAGGTCAGATGATTGTGAAATTTTGTCTGAGCATTTGTATAAGATTGTAATATATAAGATATTCAGAATTTGTTGCATTTCATTAAATGCATGCTTAGTTAAAGATGTTGTGTCTTGAGTTGCCAGTATGAAGCACTTCCACGTAGAGCTTTGCTTCGTGATATATGTTTTGCACGTAGAGCTATGCTCCGTGATTATGTTCTGATTGAGCCCTGTGGGTCAATATTTGTAAAAATATATGATAGGCACTCAATCACAACAATAAGAACGAGTGTGAGTTTCATGCATATAACATTATATGACTGAAATTTGTTGAATGATTGCAAAGCTAAATGAGTGATAAATTGATGTGATTTATTTTACTATACTTAACAATGTGAATTGTGTGACCTTATGATATCTCATGTTTTGTGAACATCTTAAATGTATTTATGATATGAATGAGTGTCTGTAAAATATGTATTATGTGTATGTGATCCAGTGAAATCATCGATGATGGTTCACTCATTGAGTTCGCAAAACTCATAAAAATTGCAATGTGGTTTTTTAGGTACGAGACAGGAGACCTAGTTCTTTAGACAGGACAAAAGGACACTTTGGATTTTGTTATGGCTCAGAGGTCTGTCAGTTGGCTCCAAGAGTGTTGTGTCTTGTATTTTGTTGTTTGTTAGAATCTATACGAGATTATGTAAATATTTGTCTAAAGGAAAGAGTGTAAATTTTGTGGATTAATGCAATGAATGGTTTTAAAAATTTGCTGACTTTTAAATGATGTTAGGTGATGCCATGTGTAAGTTGGAATTGTTTTGCTCTAACATACCCTTATCATAGGTTATGTTCCTGAAAGTTTGGGTATGTATCCTATGGTAGTGGGATGTTGCATTTTATTGTCCTTGAACATTTCCAACCAACGCCATTGTCTTAGATTAAGTTCTTTCTGGGTAAGTAAATACTTCAGACTTTTATGATTTGTGACAATTCTACACCTTTCACCATATAGGTAGTGTGGCCAGATTTTTAAGGCAAATAATATTGCTGCAAGTTCCAGATCATGAGTAGGATAATTCTGTTCATGAGTTTTTAGTTGCCTAGAGGCATATGCAACTACCTTTCCTTCCCACATCAAAACACAACCTAAACTAGTTCCAGATGCATCACTGAACAAAACATACTCCTTACCAGAAATAGGTTGGACCAATACAGGAGCCTCGATAAGTATACTTTTCAGTTGGTCAAAACTACTCTGACATCTATCAGACCATTCGTACTTCGCTCCTTTCTGTAACAGTTTAGTTAAAGGGGATGTTGTCACTGAGAACCCCTTAATAAACCGACGGTAATAACCAGCAAGACCAAGAAAACTTCTCACTTCAGTCACATTCCGTGGTAGTTTCCAATTAACAATCGCTTTTATCTGACTAGAATCAACTCTAATTCTTTCAGAAGAGACAATATGTAACATCCCATTACTTATGGGAAGGTTAAAATAGTAAATATGAGTGATTAATGAGACCTTAGAAAGGCATTTTTATGTTTATACATAATGTCACATGCTCATACAAGTGAACAGTGAACTTTCTTGTACATGAAATTAATTGTACATTCATTCATGAATAATTCCGAGTATAATTGGATTGGATTGTGAATTTGGAATTTATCTATATTGAAAATATTATTGGTTAGTAGAATTGTGAGATTTATGAATTTTGGTGAACTTAGAATTATTTTATAATTTATAGAGTATTATGGAAAATAAGAAAAAGAAGAGAAGAAATCAAATGAGGAGTTGGAGATAGTTGGATTTTAAAGATAAGAGTTAAAGGGAGTTAGTTCAAAAGAAACTAAGTCGTAACTTAGACTTTAGGAAGATGACAACTGTAAAGTTGCTTTTATGATGTGTCAGAAGTTTGAGTAATTTGAGAGTTAAAAAGGGGTTGGTACTTTTCTTAAGTTCTTCTGTTGTTATCATTTTCTCCAAATTTCTTCCCATGCATAGAGTTTTACATCAAATTCCTTATGAGAGTAAACTTTGATTCTTCATATCCCTCATCGTTTCCTTTACTCCTAAAGCATTTCTTCTACCTTAAGAAAAATTAGAAGTTGGTTAGTGTTCATAGAGGAGTACGTGATTTTGCATGAAATTAAGGCTTTGGGGATAGTTGAAGATCTTGAAGTTTTCAACAAGAAGGTAGTGAATAAATTCTTTAGAATTGGAGATTTTGGAATACATTTGATGAGTTACTGTCATCTGCATGAACATGGAATTTTCATACAATTGTATTCATGAACACTGTGTTAAAGGGATATGGTGTTAATTGGGTTTTGATGGATTATTAGTGATCAGACGTTTTGAAATGGTTCTTGGAATTAAAATAGAAATAAAATGATGTATAAGATTAGTGTAGAGAGTTAGATATGGAAAGATGACATGCTCTGCTTCTTTACTAAGCATGTATGAATCCTAAGGAGTCTATATGAAAGATGAGGAAGACTTAGAGATGTGCATGTATGAATCCTTAGGTGTCTATATGAAAGTTGAGGAAGACTTAGAGATGTCCAGGAGCATAGACGATTCATCTGTAAAGATGTATCTTATGTGTTTTATCGTCTGTGGTTGACTATTCTATCATTCGAGTTGACCACTTTGTGTCTGTATTTTATCGTCTACGGTTGACTATTCTATCATCTGAGTTGACCACTTTGCGTCTGTGTTTTATTGTCTGTGGTTGACTATTCTATCATCTGAGTTGACGACTTTGCGTCTGTGTTTTATCGTCTGTGGTTGATTATTATATCGTCTGAGTTAACCACTATGTGTTTGTGATTTATCATCTGTGGTTGACTATTCTATCGTTTGAGTTCACCACTTTGCGTTTATGTTTTATCGTCTGTGGTTGACTATTTTATCATCTATGTTGACCATGTAGCGTCTGTATCCTATCGTCTATGTTTAATCGTCTATCTTTTTTCACTTCGTCTGCCTTTTCATTTGTTCTTCGTTTGCTTTGTGTTTTGTCTACTTTTTGGAATTGTCTGTTCTTCGCTTCGTCTGTCTTTTGGCTTTGCGTCTATCTTTTGGCGCTTCGTCTATGTTTGACTTCTATCGTCAGTGTTTGACCTCTTATCGTCTATCTTTTGAATTTCGTCTGCCTTTTGCTTCCGTCTATGTTTTTGTTTCATCTATGTTTTGCTATCATCTACCTTTAGCCATCCTTTGTGTTTTGAAGATTCATCTACTTTCTGCTTATATGACCGAATTATATAAATCACACTCTTTGATTTAATGTGAATAGTAGACTCGAAAGTCAGAGTTTGGGGAGAAATCTGAAATGATTCATTAGGTTATAGAATTGGATCAAATGGGTTGTTGAGGTATAAACCCTACAAATAATGCTAGTTAAGTGAGATTCGATATTTGATTGTGGTTGTGATAACCTAAATGGAAGGATACCCAGGATAGTCATGAACATGCATTGTAGATAATTCATTCCATATATGTGCAATAATGAACACGCATAATTGTGCAAATTGTGATATATATTTGTATTATTTTGTTATAGAGGAATAGTTGGAATGTCAACTTCTTGATGTTGCCGGCACTTGTAGGAATTAGCTTCGGGAGTAACTTGTGAGTAACCTAGATGGTCTCACTTAATTTCTAGTTGTCTAAATTCTGTTGAAATGACTGAATGAATGCGACTTGAGTGTTGATTCCGGACATGGAGGTCCGATGACTATGATATTAGATTGAGATATTGAAGTGCTACTTGTATGTGAATGAGATAAAATAAATGTGCATCTGTTATGAAATTGTCATTTGATTCTCAACAAAAGATGATTGTCGGACTTAGGTCTGATGACTCTGAAATTTTGTCTGAACATTCATATAAGATTGTGATATATGAGATATTTAGAAATTGTTGCATTTCATAAAATGCATGCTCAGATAAAGGCGTTGTGACTTGAGTTGCCATTATAAATCGTTTCCATGTAGAGCTTAGCTCAGTGATTTTTCTGATTAGGCAGGTAGAGCTATGCTCCGTGATTATGTCTGATTCAGCCCTAAGGGCCAATATTTGTATAAGTCTGTGATAGGCACTCTGTCACAACCATAAGAAAGAAAGTGAGTCTAATATGCATTGCTGATACATTATATGAATGACTACAAAGTGTTAAATGTTCAATGTGTCATGATTTATTAGGTGTATGTGATCCAATGTGAATATATGTTATGTGAAAGAATGTGATGCATGAATTGAGTGAACCATCGATGATGGTTACCTCATTGAGTTTGGAAAACTCACCAAAATTGCAACGTTATCTTTTCAGGGCCGAGAAACAACTCTATTGACTAAGAGGCTCTACGTGATTTTGGCAAAGAGAAGTCATGGCTCAAAGGTCGATTAGCTGGGATTTTAGGGCAGATTGGATAGACTATGTGGATTTTCCTCTTTCATGTAGTACTTTTGTACTAGGTTTTAATGATGTACATGTAATCAGTGTTGAAAGATACAATGTAGACTTTCAAGTTTGTGAAATGAAATGAGGAAAAATGTTAGGTTTTAAAATATTGTGATTTCCATATGATGCTTTATAATGAATAATGATATGATGCCATATGAAGTTTATATAGTGATCGAAAGTAGCTCACCCTTATCGTAGGATATGTACCGAAATGACCTCCGGGCGTCCCGATGTGTACCTCACAGTAAGGGGGTGCTACACATAAGTGGTATCAGAGCATAGTTGGCATCTATTAGGACATATAGAATGTTAAGTATGAAATATCGTTTGAGGTGCAGGAAAATGATTGAAATTTATTGTAGCTATAGGTCTTCCATTCTAGGTGATCAAGTTGATCAACCAGCTGACCAAGTATCGATAGGAGCCAGTAGAGAGTCCTCGGTACCTTGATCTGAGGAGATGCCTCCTAGATTTCCCGACAGAAGGGAGAGGAGGTATGATAGGCTGCAGAAGTAGGAAGCTGTGGACTTCTATGGTAACACAGACCCTGCTGAAGTTGAGGGATGGTTGGAAAGGACTGAGAGAGTATTTGATCAGATGGATTGCAAGCCTGATGAGAGGTTCGATTATGCAGTGTCTCTCATAGAGGGTCCAGCTTATCAGTGGTGGAAAACTATTCCCGCTAGTACCACTAGGCCCTGCCAATTGAAGTGGGAAGACTTCCTGACGGTCTTCAAGGAGAATTACATGCCCAAGATCTACTTGGATAGGAAGATGGAAGAGTTTCTGGGTTTGAAAAAGGGTAAGATGTCTGTGGCTGAATATGAGATCCGATTTAATGAGCTGATGGGTTACGCTACTGATTTGATCCCCATAGAAGAAGACAAGTGTAAAAGGATTGAAAATGGCCTATATGGAGATCGGAACAAGGTTGGCACGGTCAGATCTGGGTACTTTTATGAAGTTAAGGGCTGCTTCGATTAGGACTGAACAATTGATGACAGAGAAACAGGTTGAGATTGGACAAGGATCCAGAGGGAAGAGGCCTAGTGAGAGTTAGGGTAGTTTTGGTAGGAGATTCAGTAGGCGCTAGAATAGATTTTTCAGACCACCAATTGGATTAAGGTAGTTAGGATTCAGACAGAGGGTGGTTTTGTACAGTCTAGCAGTGAAAGAGGTGCAACATAGAGTCAATTACCCCAGTGTGTGAGCACTGTGGGGGTGAGGCACGGTGGTGAATGCTGGAGACTATCTGGAGCTTGTTTTAGATGTGTCTCTTTTGATCACCGAATTAGAGATTGCCCTATCATTGCTTGAGCTCAGTCTGGGATGAGCGGGAGATCTGTGAATGAAGCTACTGTCTAGCAGAGCAGAGGTAGTGGGCTCGGACAGAGAATTCAAGGTAGAGGCAGAGTGAGTGCTAGGAGTCCTTCTATCAGGACTGAAGTCTGGAGCAGCAGAAGATAGTCCCAGGCTCGAGTCTATGCTATGACTAGGCAGGAGGCTCAGGACTTCTGGATGTGGTTGCAGGTGCACTTCTCATTTATGATTTTGAAGCTTTTGCACTGCTAGATCCAGGGTCCACACACTCCTTTATTACACCGCATTTGGCATGTAGGCTGCATTGTGAGAGGGAGTTGTTATAGTATGGGTTAGAGGTGAGTACACCAATAGGTAGTACCACAGTGATAGGAGAAGTTTGTAAGAGATGTCTGATTAGGATTGATCAAGCATATTTGGAGGCAGACCTGATTGTATTACAGTTGAGGGAGATAGATATGATCCTAGGCATGGATTGGCTCACTGCCCATAGGGCCATTATGAATTGCTACACCAAGGAAGTAGTGCTGGAATCTCCTGGTCAGCTGAGAGCGATTTTTAGAGGAGTTAGTCAGGCAGTGCCAGCCAGGATGATATCATTTATGAGTGCAGTCAGGCAGTGCCAGGTAGGATGATATCATTTATGAGTGCACTGGGATTGATGCAGGGAGGATGTGAGGCTTATCTGGCCCACATCATTGATACTAGAGCTAGGCAGAGTGTACAGGACATTCCTGTGGTTAGAGAATTTCTGGATGTGTTTCCTGATGAGTTACCTGGTTTACCACCAGATCGGGAAACGGAGTTCACAATTGATCTAGTTCCAGTTGCTGCTCCTATATCTATCCCTCCATATAGGATGGCACTTATAGAATTAAAGGAGTTGAATACTCAGCTTCAGGAGTTACTAGAAAAGGGTTTTATTAGACCCAGCGTGTCACCTTGGGGAGCTCCAATACTGTTTGTGAAGAAGAAGGATGGGACCTTGAGGTTATGCATCGATTATAGGCAGTTGAATCGGGTGACATTGAAGAATAAGTACCCACTGCCTAGAATTGATGATTTACTTGATCAGTTACAGGGAGCTCAAGTATTTACTAAGTTGGATCTGAGGTCAGGATATTATCAGTTAAAGATAACAGAGGTTGATATACCTAAGAGTGCATTCAGGAGTAGGTATGGGCACTATGAGTTCTTAGTAATGCCATTTGGGCTAACAAATGCCCCTGTAGCTTTTACGACCTTGATGAATAAGGTGTTTCAGTCCTACCTAGATCAATTTATGATTGTATTTATTTATGATATCTTGGTGTATTCGAAGAGCAGAAAGGAACATGTTGAGCATCTGAGGGTTATATTACAGATTATGAGGGAAAAGCGGTTATATGCCAAATTCAATAAGTGTCAATTTTGGCTAGATCAAGTTGTATTTCTGGGGCATATAGTGTCTGGAGATGGCATACAGGTGGATCCAAAGAAGATAGAGGCAGTGATGAACTGGGAAGCTCCGAGGAATGTGTCTGAAATCCGAAGCTTCCTAGGATTGGCCGGATATTATCGAAGATTGTCGAGGGGTTTTCCTTGATCTCAGCCCCTCAGACAAAACTTCTTAGGAAGAATGTAGTGTTTAAATGGAATGAGGAGTGTCAGAAGAGCTTTGAGGAGCTTAAGCATTGATTGACTTCTGCACCGGTGTTAACTATTCCATCAGGGATCGGAGGATATATGATATATGATATATAGTGATGCTTCGCATCAAGGGTTGTTAGGATGTGTATTGATGCAGCATGGCAAGGTGATCGCCTATGCATCGAGGCAATTAAGGTCTCACGAGATCAATTATCTGGTACATGATTTAGAGCTAGCTACAGTTGTTTTTGCTCTAAAGATTTGGAGACACTACTTGTATGGAGAGACCTTCCAGGTTTATACAGATCATAAGAGTTTAAGGTATCTGTTGAGTCAGAAAGAGTTTAATTTGAGACAAAGAAGATGGATTGAGTTGCTGAAAGACTATGATTGCACTATTGAGTACCACCCAGGGAAAGCTAATGTGGTGGTAGATGCTTTGAGCCAAAAGTCTAATATCAGTGCAGCTTAGATTCAGTTGTCGAGGCTACTTAATTTAATCCATTTGAGAGCTCTGAATGTGGAGTTAAATCTAGAGTATGATGAGGTCGATGTTACATGATCGAATCAAAAGAGTACAGAGGAAAGATATCAATATGGAGAAGCTTATGGAAAAGGTAAAGATGAATCCAGATTCTGAGTTTGACTTGAGGGATGAGACCTTATGGTTGAAGTAGAGGCTGTGTGTACCTAATGTAGATGATTTGAGGAATGAGATTCTTGAGGAAGCTCATATGGCTTCCTATGCTATGCATCATGGTACTACAAAGATGTATAACACACTCAAGTAGCATTTTTGGTGGCCTGGAATGAAGAAGCAAGTGGCGGAGTATGTATCTGGATGTATGACATGTCGGCAAGTTAAGGCTGAGCACCAGGCTCCGGCAGGAAAGCTCCATTCGTTGCCCATTCCAGAGTGGAAATGGGAACGGATTACTATAGACTTCATCATGGGTTTGCCTAAGACTCCGAGGCATCATGTTGCTATATGGGTCATAATGGACTGATTGACTAAGTCGGCCCATTTCTTACCAGCGAGAGAAAATAATTCACTTGATTAGTTGGCCCAGATATATTTGAATGAGATGGCGAGATTGCATGGGGTTCCAGTGTCCATTGTATCGGACAAGGATCTTAGATTTACTTCGAGGTTTTAGAGGAGCTTGTAGTCTGCTATGGGTACTAAGTTGAAACTCAATACAACATTTCATCCTTAGACAGATGGACAGAGTGAGAGGACAATCAAGACAGTAGAGGATATGCTTAGGGCGTGTGTGTTGGAGTTTAAAGGAGCTTGGGATCAATATATAGCATTAATAGAGTTTGCCTACAACAATCATTACTATAATAGTATTGGAATGGCACCATATGAAGCACTGTATGGTAGAAAGTGTCGGTCGACATTATATTGGGAAGAAGAGGGCTTAAGAATGGTTGAAGGTCCTGAGTTGATACAAGACACAGTGAATAAGGTGAAATTGATCCAAAGCCAAATTAAAGTGGCTCAAGATAGACAGAAGAGTTATGTGGATCAACACCAATGAGATATGGAGTACAATGTGGGAGACAAGGTATTCCTAAAAGTGTCACCTTGGAGGGGAGTTTTGAGATTTAGTAAAAGGGCAAGTTGAGCCCTAGGTACATTGGTCCTTATGAGATCATTGAGAGGATTAGACCTTTTGCCTATAAGTTGGCTATAAGTTGGCTTTACCGAATGAGATGTCTCAATTACATAATGTGTTTCATGTGAGTATGCTCCAAAGATACCGATCGGATCCGACACATTTGATATCAACTCAGGAGATTGAGGTTGTTAGTAATTTAAGCTATGTTGAGGAGCCGATCAAGATTGTGGGATCACAGATCAAGTAGATGAGGAATGGAGTCATTCCATTGGTGAAAGTCCTTTGGAGGAAACCACTCAACTTAGGAAGCAACTTGGAAAATAGAGGAGCATATGAAGAGGCAATATCCCCACTTGCTCGAGCGAACAGGTAAAAATTTTGAGGACGAAATTTCTTCTAAGGAGGGGAGAGTTGTAACATCCCATTACTTATGGGAAGGTTAAAATAGTAAATATGAGCGATTAATGAGACCTTAGAAAGGCATTTTTATGTTCATGCATAACGTGACATGCTCATACAAATGAATAGTGAACTTTTCTGCACATGAAATTAATTGTACATGCATTCATGAATAATTTCGGGTATAATTGGATTGAATTATGAATTTGGAATTTATCTATATTGAAAATATTATTGGTTAGTAGAATTGTGAGATTTATGAATTTTGGTGAACTTAGGATTTATTTTGTAATTTATAGAGTATTATGGAAAATAGGAAAAAGAAGAGAAGAAATCAAATGAGGAGTTGGAGATAGTTGGATTGTAAAGATGAGAGTTAAAGGGAGTTAGTTCAAAAGAAACTAAGTCATAACTTAGACTTTAGGAAGATGACAACTGTAAAGTTGCTTTTATGATGTGTCAGAAGTTTGAGTAATTTGAGAGTTAAAAAGGGGTTAGTACTTTTCTTAAGTTCTTCTCTTGTTATCATTTTCTCCAAATTTCTTCCCATGCACAGAGATTTCCATCAAATTCCTTATGAGATTAAAATTTGATTCTTCATATCCCTCACCATTTCCTTTACTCCTAAAGTGTTTCTTCTGCCTTAAGAAAAACCAAAAATTGGTTAGTGTTCACAGAAGAGTACGTGATTTTGCCTGAAATTAAGGCTTTGGGGATAGTTGAAGATCTTGAAGTTTTCAACAAGAAGGTAGTGATTAAATTCTTTAGAGTTGGAGATTTTGAAATAAATTTGATGAGTTACTGTCATCTGCATAAGCATGGCATTTTAATATAATTGTATTCATGAACACTATATTAATGGGATATGGTGTTAATTGGTTTTTGATGGATTATTAGTGATCAGGCGTTGTGAAATGGTTCTTGGGGTTGAAATAGAAATAAAATGATGTATAAGATTAGTGTAGAGAGTTAGATATGGAAAGGTAATATGCTCTGTTTCTTCACTGAGCATGTATGAATCCTTAGGTATTTATATGAGAGTTGAGGAAGACTTAGAGATGTCCAGGAGCATAGACGATTCGTTTGTAAAGACGTATCGTCTGTGTTTTATCGTTTGTGGTTGACTATTCTATCGTCTGAATTGACCACTTTGCGTCTGTGTTTTATCGTCTGTGATTGACTATTCTATCGTCTGAGTTGACCACTTTGCGTCTGTGTTTTATCGTCTGTGGTTGACTATTCTATCGTCTGAGTTGACCACTTTGTGTTTGTGTTTTATCGTCTGTGGTTGACTATTCTATCATCTAAGTTGACCACTTTGTGTCTGTGTTTTATCGTCTGTGGTTGACTATTTTATCGTCTATATTGACCACGTATCATCTGTATCCTATCGTCTATATTTTATCATCTGTCTTTCTTCACTTCATCTGCCTTTTCATTTGTTCTTCGTCTGCTTTATGTTTCGTCTGTTTTTTAGAATCATCCGTTCTTTGCTTTGTCTGTCTTTTGACGTTGTGTCCGTCTTTTGGTGCTTCGTCTATGCTTAACCTCTTATTGTTTGTATTTGACCTGTTATCGTCTGTCTTTTGAATTTCGTCTGCCTTTTGCTTCCGTATATGTTTTGCTTTCATCTATGTTTTGCTATCGTCTGCCTTTGATACTTCGTCTGCCTTTAGTCATCCTCTTTGTTTTGAAGATTCGTCTACTTTCTACTTATAAGACCAAATTATATAAATCACACTCTCTGATTTAATGTGAATAGTAGACTCGAAAGTCAAGAGTTTGGAGAGAAATATGAAATGACTTATTAGGTTATAGAATTGGATTCAAATGGGTTGTTAAGGTATAAACCCTACGAACAATGCTAGTTAAGTGAGATTCGATATTTGACTGTGGTTGTAATAACCTAGATGGACGGATACCCGGGATAGTCATGAACATGCATTGTACATAATTCATTCCATATATGTGCAATAATGAATACGCATAATTGTGCAGATTGTGATATATGTGTGTATTATTTTGTTATAGAGGAATAGTTGGAACGTCAACTTCCAGACGTTGCCGGCACTTCCAGGCATTAGCTTCGGGAGTAACTTGTGAGTAACCTAGATGGTCTCACTTAATTTCTGGTTGTCTAAATTTTTTTGAAATGACTGAATGAATGCGGCTTGAGTATTGATTCCGGACATGAAGGTCCGATGACTGTGATATCGGATTGAGATATTGAAGTGCTACTTGTATTTGAATGAGATGAAATAAATGTGCATCTGATATGAAATTGTCATTTAATTCTCATTAAAAGATGAATGTTAAACTTAGGTCCGGTGACTCTGAAATTTTGTCTGAACATTCATATAAGATTGTGATATATGGGATATTCAGAAATTGTTGCATTTCATAAAATGCATGCTCAGATAAAGGCATTGTGACTTGAGTTGCCATTATAAAGCGCTTCCATGTAGAGCTTAGCTTCGTAATTTTTCTAATTTGGCACATAGAGCTATGCTCCGTGATTCTGTCTGATTGAGCCCTAAGGGCCAATATTTGTATAAGTCTATGATAAGCACTCGGTCACAACAATAAGAAAGAAAGTGAGTCTCATGTGCATTGCTGATACATTATATGAATGACTATGAAGTGTTAAATGTTCAATGTGTCATGATTTATTAGGTGTATGCGATCCAATGTGAATATAGGTTATGTGAAAGCATGTGAAGCATGAATTGAGTGAACCATCGATGATGGTCACCTCATTGAGTTCACAAAACTCATCAAAATTGCAACGTTGTCTTTTTCAGGGCCGAGAGATAACTCTATCGAGTAAGAGGCTCTACGTGATTTTGGCAAAGAGAATACATGGCTCAAAGGTTGGTCAGTTAGGATTTTAGGGCAGATTGGATAGACTATGTGTATTTTCCTCTTTCATGTAGTACTTTTGTACTAGATTTTAATGATGTACATGTAATCAGTGTTGAAAGATACAATGTAGACTTTCAAATTTGTGAAATGAAATGAGGAAAAATGTTGGGTTTTAAAACATTTTGATTTCCATACGATGCTTTATAATGAATAATGATATGATGTCATGTGAAGTTTATGTAGTGATCGAAAGTAGCTCACCCTTATCATAGGATATGTACCGAAATGACCTCTAGGCATCCTGGTGTGTACTCTGTGGTAAGGGAGTGCTACACAACATGCCGTAGAAATGATATCTCCTAAAGCCAGAAATCACACTTACTCAGCTTAGCATACAATTGTTTTTCTCGCAGGTTCTGTAATACAATTCAGAGATGTTCAGTATGGTCCTGTTCATTTTTAGGATAAACTAGGATATCATCTATAAACACCACAACAAACTGATCGAAATAAGGCCTGAGCACTCTATTCATCAGATTCATAAATGCTGCTGGAGCATTAGTTAACCTGAATGGCATTACTAGGAATTCATAATGTCCATAACGGGTCTTAAATGCAGTCTTCAGTACATCCACATCCTTTACTTGATGTTAATAGTACCCTGATCGTAGGTCTATCTTTGAAAACACTCCTGCATCTTTCAACTGATCAAATAAGTCTTCAATCCTTGGCAACGGATACTTATTCTTCACTGTGACTCTATTCAATTGTCTATAATCGATGCATATCCGTAGTGTGCCATCCTTCTTCTTAACAAACAACATCGATGCTCCCCACGGTGACACACTGGGTTGCCTTTATCCAAAAACTCTTGTAACTGTACCTTTAACTCTTTCAGTTCAGTAGGAGCCATTCTGTACAGCGCTTTGGATATAGGAGTAGTTCCAGATATAACTTCAATAGATAACTCCGCATCCTTTTTACGAGGGAGTTCAGGCAATTCCTCCGGAAACACATTTGGAAACTTATTCACCACCGGAATATCTAACAATTTACCAACCTCCTTCTTAGAATCAATTACAAAAGCTAGATATGCTTCACATCCCTTCCTGCAAAGCGTCCGAGCTTGCATAGCAAATACCACATTAGTTAAAGAATTAGTGTGAACGCTATGCAATACTATCTCAGACTGATCGGGTCTCCTAAACATAACTGTCTTAATATTACAGTCAATTACTACCCGATGCTTAGACAACCAATCCATACCCAGAATCAAATCAAATTCATGAAAAGGTAATTTGATCATATCTGCTACATAATTATTTCCTTGGATCATAATAGGATAGTTCCTATACGCCTGATTAACCAACACACTACTACCTAGAGGACTGTTCACATGTATGTCATACTCTAATTGATCTATAGGAACCTCCATATCAAACATTTCTCCAACACATATATAAAAATGAGTAGATCCAGGGTCAATCAATACATGCATTTTAGAATTAAAGAGAAACAATACCAGCACTAACATCTTGTGCATCCTGATCCTCACGAGCTTTCAGTGCATAAGCTCGAGTCGAAGCAGAAGGCACAGTTGGTTGATTTACAATTTTTGAGTGCGAACTCGGATTAGTCCTGTTCTGATTACATCCTCCTCGACCTCTACCTTGTCTTTGGTTTCCAGCAGATGCATAGGAGACCTCTTTACTGGCTTGTGGTATCTCAAAGTTTCTCAGAGGACAATTTGCTATCATATGCTCAGTACTATCACAGTGAAAACATACACGTGTAGCTCTCCAACAAACACCCCAATGATGAACAGAGCAATGAGGGCACTCCAGGGCACCAGAACTTCGGTCCCTAGAGGAACCCCTACCAGAGACAGCCGATGTGGGAAAGTATTGTCGCCTTCCCCGAGTCACAGATCTCTGAGCAACTTCTGAAGCAAAGGAAGTATCATCCCGACTTCGCTTAACCGAGGATTGACCTCCTCTAACAAAACCTCTCCGTTGGCTTCTTTCTCTCCTGACCATTTCCTGTCTCTCAATTTTCATTGCAACTTGTACCAGTTGATGGTAAGTCACTTGCTGTAACAAAGTAAATGCTGCTAGATGCTCCTTGATGGAGTCATGCAAATCATCCTCAAACTGGTGACATCAGAACTCCTCAGTAAGTACAGATTCAGGGGCATACTTACTAAGTCAGTTGAACTCCCAATCATACTCAGCAACTGATAAATTTCTTTGTTTCAGACTCAAAAATTGCCTCCAGTTATTCTTTCTATAAGCCTCCGTAATATATTTTTCTTGGAACTCTTGGGTAAAGAAATTCCAAGTCAGAGGCATCGGTAGCTGAGGACTCCTCAGAACGAACTTCCACCATTTATAAGCTGCTCCTTGCAGAAGGGAGACATCATAGTGCACCATCTGCTCTGTTGGACAATTGATCTCATCCAACACCCTCTTCACCTTCTCTATCCAGAATTCAGCTCTCTCAGATTTTATAGAAGCAAGTTACTGGACTCATACATGAGAGACCAAAGTCTAGACACCGAAGGGTCATAGGAGAGACTGAAGTCTCGACACCAAAGTGTCATAGGAGAAACTAAATTCTTGACACTGAAGTGTCATAGGAGCAGCTGCAGACCCTTCTAGGTATGCCTATTTACCCATAGCTAGGACTCAACAGTTTTAAAACAAAACAAAGTCATTTAGACATTTCATGTGCAAAGCAAGTAGTCAATCATATTCACATGCAAGTAGCACATCCAATGATATAAACATGCATCAAATGCCTCGGACAATCATTTTCCTGAATTCATAACACAATCAGCATAAACCAATTTCAAAAAGCAGAACAAAGTAAGGTGTAACCATCTAGATTACTCACAAAAGCTTCCTTATTGTTTATTACCGCGAAGTATCGGCAATATCTGGAAGTGGTTGCTCTATGCATTCCTCTATAGCATTTAACACAAATACAAATCACTATTGTGTATGATTATGCATTCATTTGTGTATACTGAATATGTATGATGCATGTTTATGACAAATTCTCGGTTATGTTTCCTTACTAAACTGATGTAAACATCAATTGTACTTCATAAGTTCCAAAATTCATACACTCATTCACTATTCTAGCTTTTGCTGAAAGTATCCCATTCGGGTCAACTTTGTATAAGCAATAAGATCAAGAAAATGATATATTTCTGTAATACTTTCTTCTAGACAATTGTTCCTCTGTGTCTTTAAGTTTCTTATAACACCAAAATCAAGAAGTTTGGTTTAATATTATGCAAGTTATACCCAAAATACAGTATACTGTTCCCAAATAATGACAGAATCCTAATTTCAAATTTAGGCCAAATTTCATCATCCTTTGGGATATAACCGAAATTACATTCCTCAATGAAGTTGTAGGCATATGAGAGTATTTTAATCCACAATGAAAATCACCCCATTTGGATATCTACAGGTCCAGTTATAGCCTAAAAACTGACGACTGTTCAGTGAAATCCGTCCCGTGAAACCATTACAATTCATTCACATCTTACACTATCAACACTCTTACGCCAACATTTATCCTTTTTACCGAAATTCCACCTTATTCATGCCTCAATTACACATCCTTTTCATGTCCAGAACTCAGTGCATCAATAAATCAATACACATTTTGTGACATCCCATTACTTATGAGAAGGTTAGAATAGTAAATAAGAGTGTTCAGTGAGAGGTAAGAGGTACATTTTTATGTCATGCATAAATAGGTATACACATACACATGAATAGTGATATTTGTTCCGCACATGAAATTAATTGTACACACATTCATGAATAATTCCGAGTATAATTGGATTGAATTGTGATTCTTGGAAAATTGTGAATTTTAGAGAATTATGAATGTTTATATATTGAAAATATTATTGATTAGTAGAATTGTGAGATTTATGAATTTTGGTGAACTTAGGATTTATGTTGAAATTTATAGAGTATTATGGAAAATAGGAAAAAGAAGAATAGAAATCAAATGAAGATTTGGATATAGTTGGATTGTAAAGATGAGAGTTAGAGGGAGTTAGTTCAAAAAAAACTAAGTCAAAATTTAAACCTTAGGAAGATGATAAGTGTAAAGTTGCTTTTATTATGTGTCAAAAGTTTGAGTAATTTGAGAGTTAAAAAGGGGTTGGTACTTTTACTAAGTTCTTTCCTTGTTATCATCGTCTCCAAATTTGTTCCCATACATAGAGTTTTCCATCAAACTCTTTTTTAAGATTTAACTCTGATCCTTTATATCCCTCACCATTTCGTATACCGCTAAAGTGTTTCTTTTTCCTTAAGAAAGACCAGAAGTTGGTTAGTCTTAACAGAGGAGCACGTGATTTTGCATGAAATTAAGGCTTTGGGGATAGTTGAAGATCTTGGAGTTTTTCAATAAGAAGGTAGTGAATAAATT
>JAOSBO010186552.1:0-22817 GCA_027563915.1 Erythroxylum rotundifolium
CTAAAAGAAAATACAAAGTAAACTATTGACACCATATAAAGATGAGTACATGTGCTCATAAATTATGGCTCAAGGGGTTAGCAATGGATAGATGTTTATGAGATGGTGTTTGGGTCAAAGGGTTATGAAAGAATGCCTCTATCATATTAACAAAATTCTAGTTCATAAAGCTTTGATTAAGAATTGAAACAAGTTCTAGAGAGATATGAAATAAGCAGATACACACAAAAAATTGGAAAATTCAGGCCCAAATATCCTTCCAACAAGGTTAATATCTCAATGAACAATCTCAAGTTTTAAACACATAAAGTGCTACTTTGTCAGCATACTTTCACTTTGTGTTGAAAACATTGAAAATGAAATCAACCAAAAACCAAATATCATTTAAAGAATGGGAGGTATTTTCAAGAAATCAAGAATCACTTTGAAACTTATAAAAGATTTGAGATACAAGAGTGACAAGAATCTAATTGGGGAGAGTTGTTGAATGGAGGCAAAATTATAAAAATATTACTTCTTTTAAAGGTTCGTTGCTGCAAAAATCATGGTCATGCCGCGGCGAAGGTGATCAATTTTTCCAAAATTACCAAGTTTTAAAAATTTTTGCACTATATTCACTAACACAAACATTTAAATGGCTAAAATGAAGCATAAACAAGAGGTGTAAGATGGGAAAACCTCCCTCGCACTTAAACATCATATTGTCCTCAATGTGAAGTAAGAAAAACATAAGAAAAATGGACACAGCACGGACAACTTTATTGGAATGTAATCCTATTAATGAAAGTAAGAACATAGCTATCTACCAACTGTGAAAGTAAGAACATAGCTATCTACCAACTGGAATGGTTGCTCCCCCACACTTGTTTAAGAAGGGATAAAGCAAAACATGGTATAGCTACTCTTAGATCAAGAATGAATAAACAAGTGAATGAGAGAACTTGATATTTATGGTGGTTTTGTAGTCTTATGGTAGAGCTTCAATAGGTGGCCATTGACTTTGAATTGAGTTCCAGTTTCTTCATGCAGAAGGTTAACCATACCAAAGGTGTTTACTTTGGTGACCAAATACGGTCCGTCCTAACAAGTGTTGAATTTTCCATGTTTAAATGAGAAACGAGCCTTGAATAACAGGACTTTGTCCCCCTCCTTGAAATTCTTCCTCTAAAGAATCTTATCATGCATCAACTTTGTCTTCTCTTTGTAGAGGTGAGAATGTTCATATGCTTCGAGCCTTAACTCCTCCAGTTCTTGTAGTTGCAGCTTCCTCTCCATACCGGAGGATTCCAAGTCCATATTGCATTACTTGACTGCCCAATAAGCTTTATGCTCCAACTCTACAGGTAAATGGTAGGCTTTTCCATAAATCAAGCGGCAAGGGGACATGCCTATTAGAGATTTGTAGGCAGTGCGATAGGCCCATAGTGCTTCTTCGAGGTGTAGGCTCCAATCCTTTTTTGATGGCTTTACCATTTTCTCCAAAATATGCTTCACCTCTCTATTTGAAATTTCAGCTTGACCATTGGTTTGTGGGTGGTAGGTAGTGGAGACTTTATGAGTTATGCCAAATTTATAAAATAAGTTACCAATGAATCTATTACAAAAATGTGTCTCTCTATCACTAACCACAGCTTTAGGAATCCTAAATCGACAAAAAATATTTGACTTGAGAAATTTGGATACTGCTTGCGTGTCATCTTTTCGAGCAGGAACAACCTCTATCCACTTATACACATAGTCTACAGCTAAAAGGATATACACAAGACCAAAAGATGGGGGAAAGGGACCCATGAAATCAATTCCCCAGAAATCAAAGATTTCGCAAAATAATAGAGGTTGTTGTGGCATTTCATGCCGTTTTCCTAACCCTCCAAAATGTTGACACTTGTCGCATGACCTACAAAAGTTAAATGAATCCTTAAAAAGGGTAGGCCAGTACAAACCAGAATCTAGAATTTACCTAGATGTTCTTTTTGCACTAAATTGCCCACCACAAACCATGGAATGGCAAGCTGAAATTACAACATCAAATTCCTCATTAGGCACGCATTTTCGGATTACCTGGTCACTGTGCAGTTTCCATAGATGAGGAGCGTCCCAGATGTAATGTTGAACTTCGCTTTTTAGCTTCTGAGCTTGTTCCTGAGACATAAAAGGAGGAGTTAGGTCAGTCTTGAGATAATTGACTATATATGCATACCAAGGTTCTTTAAAAACTGCAGCACATAAAACTGAATCAGGAAAAGTGACGCAAGTCAATTCGAAAGAGTCCACACCCTATCTATCGTCTGGTAGCCTGCTGAAATGGTCAGCTACATGGTATGCTGCTCCAGCGCGATCCTTTATCTCAATATCAAATTCTTAGAGAAGTAATGCCCACTGTATTAACCTAGGCTTTGATTGTGGTTTCTTGAGGAGATAGCGAATAGCTACATGATCAGTTAAAATAACTACATGTGAGTTTAGCAAATATTGCCAGAATTTTTCTAAATAAAAAACTATTGCAAACAACTCTTTCTTAGTTGTTGTATAGTTGATCTAAGCTGTATCCTATGTTTTTGATGCATATATAATAACTCTCGCTAGTTTCTCCTCTTGTTGACCTAACATAGCCCCTACAGCACAATTGGAAGCATCACATGAGAGCTCAAAAGGTAAGTTCCAATCAGGAGCAACTAAACTAGGTGGAGAAATGAGTTTTAATTTCAATGTGTCAAAAGCATTCCTCCAAGAATCCTCAAACTCAAATTTTTCATCTTTTTGTAAGAGCTTAGAAAGAGGTAATGCGACTTTGTTGAAATCTTTTATGAATCTCCTATAAAATCCTGCATGACCTAAAAATGATCTGATATCTCGAACACAGGTAGGATAGGGCAAAGAAGATATAACCTCAATTTTAGCTTTATCAACTTGAATCCCTTTGCTAGAAATTAAATGACCGAGCACGATGCCTTTATCGACCATGAAATGACATTTTTCATAGTTCAAAATCAAATTCTTCTCAATGCATTTTCTCAAAAGTTTTTCAAGACTCAATAGACAAGCATCAAAAGAATCACCATAAACTGTGAAATCATCCATAAAGACTTCCATGCATTCTTCTAAAAATTCACAGAAAACAGCCATCACATAACGCTAGAAAGTTCCTGGGGCATTACATAGACCAAAGGGCATCCTTCGATATGCAAAGGTGCCAAAAGGACATGTAAAGGTAGTTTTATCTTGGTCCTCTAGTGCAATAGGTACTTGAAAGTACTCGGAGAAACCATCCAAAAAACAGTAATGTGATTTACCCGCGAGCCATTCAAGCATCTGGTCAATAAAAGGCAGGGGAAAGTGATCTTTTCGGGTGGCATCATTTAATCATCTATAATCTATACACACACGCCACGAATTTTGCACTCTAGTGGGAATAAGCTCATCCCTGTCATTTTTGACCACCGTGATCCCACTCTTTTTAGGCACTACATATATTGGACTAACCCACTCACTATCAGAAATGAGATATATTATCCCAGCACTCAATAACTTTGTGACTTCTTTCTTAACCACGTCTAAGATCAGTGGGTTTAGTCTCCTTTGAGGCTATCTCACAGACTTGGAACCCTCATTTAATAAGATCCTATGTGTGCAAAGAGCCGGGCAAATTCCATAGCTTGCTTATGTTCCCTTAAAACATTCAAGAGTCTCTTTTCCTCAGTGTGAGACAAGGTACTGGCAATTGTAACAGGCAATCACTCACCAGGCTCAAGAAAGGCGTACTTTAGGGTACTGGGTAAGGGTTTCAACTCAAGCATAGGAGGTTGCATAATAGAAGGGATTAATTTAGGTAGTTCAAGAGAGAAAAGATTAGTCCCTTTTTCCTTCGATGTGGAATCCATCTCCTGGTAATCAGTTGCAGCAACGGCCTAGGTCATCACTTTCTGCTTCTCCTCGATAAAGTGTTTGTTGTGACGGATAATGCTCCCAGCTATTGTCTCATCAACATCAGTCTTGGTGATGCCTAAATTACCTGAAACATTAACAGAAAACCTTTCCCCAAGATCAAATGAATACAAGTCAAAATCAAGGAAATTCTCAGGCAAATCAAATTCATTACAAGTTGCATCAATAGCAATGTCATCCATGATAACTCCTAGGAGTGAATAGTCCTCATGGGGGTGTTTCATAGCTTCATACATATTAAAGCTTACCTATTGATCCCCGACCTCCATGGTGATCTTACCTTCTTTCATGCTAATCATAGTACTAGCAGTCCTTAAGAAGGGTGGCCCAAGAATCAAAGATCTATCCTGC
The DNA here is from genome assembly GCA_027563915.1 of Erythroxylum rotundifolium. NCBI lineage: Eukaryota > Viridiplantae > Streptophyta > Magnoliopsida > Malpighiales > Erythroxylaceae > Erythroxylum > Erythroxylum rotundifolium. The sequence continues at coordinate 4,297 of JAOSBO010186552.1, forward strand.
ACAACTTCAGAAGACATATCAAGCACATAAAAATCAGCAGGAAAAACCAAACCCTTGACCTGGGCCAAAATGTCCTCTATAATCCCCATTAGATGCCTAAAAGATCTATAAGCTAGTTGTAACACTACAGATGTGGGCTTTAGACTCTTAGCTCCTAATGATTTATAAACACACTTAGGCATCACAGTGATTGCCAGCCCCAGATCTAACAAGGCCCTTCCTATGGTAACTTTTCCTATTATGCACGGAATGGTGAAAGATCCAGGGTCTTGATACTTGATGGGTATTTGGGGTTTAAAAAGGGCTGACACATTCGAGCTCAGTTGGACTCTCTCATTAGGCTTAAATTTCCTTTTGTTTGTGTACAGGTCCTTAAGATATTTAGCATAGGCTGGAACCCTTATCACTAAGTCAAGCAAAGGGACGTTGACTTCAACTTTTCCAAACAAATTAATAACATCTTTCTCATGTTTAATGTCAGTCATATGCTTGCTCATTAAATATGAATTAGGAAATATGAATTAAATATCCACCCTAGGTTGCTCTTGGGGAACTGGTTAGTGGAAGTACCAGCTCCTCCCCCTTGTTGAAATCTGTTTTGAACTCGTCCTTCTTCATTCCTCCAACTACCATCCCTAGTTACAAGTGTTGGAGTAGGGTTCCCATTTCTGATTTGGTCATCCCGGATACACTGCAGACAGTTCTTCAATCCGACTAGGGTAAACACTAGATATGTGCATCACCGACCCTCAAGTATCACAGCTAGGTGCTGTGAGATCCATAGAAGATGTCGGTTGATGCACATCATATTCTTCAACTCAGCAGTGATGAAGGATAATTGTGATGTCACTCTGCTCTTTAAAGAGTCAACCTTTGACTCCAAACTCTCCATTCTTTTAAAGTGGGCTATTATGGTACCCAACTCATGCACTCCTCGGGTGTCTCTCACACTATACTATTGATGATTTAGAGCCATCTTCTTAATCAAATCCCATGCTTCCGAAGCTGTAAGATCAATCAATGAACCTCCCAATGCCGCATCTAATATGCCTTTATCTTGACTTTTCAATCCATCATAGAAATATTGCACTAACTGCTCATCCAGTATTTGATGGTGGGGGCATCTAGATAATAAATCTTGGAAGCAGTTCCAATAGTCATAAAGAGACTCATCATACTCCTGGCATGCCAAGTAAATCTCCTTCCTCATCGATGATGTGCGGGAAGCTGGAAAGTACTTTTCCAAGAAAGCCTTCCACAGATTGGCCTAGCTATGGTAGGCATTCGCTACATGCCTTGGAAGACTCATGTACCACTCTCTTGCTTTTCCTTCCAGAGATAGGTGAAAAACCTTCCATAGCACTTGATCAAGTGAAGCTCCCACTGGTTTCATACTCTGACAAATCATGGACAAAGATTGCAAATGCATGTAGGGATCCTCTCCTGTCAAGCTATAAAATTTAGGAAGAGAATTAATAAGTAATCCCTTCACTTCAAAATTAACATCAAAATTAGGACAAGCAGCAGTAAATGGGTCATAATTCAAATTAGAAGTTGTTGCTTCCCTAATAGTCCTTCTTCTTTAATTCCCATTATTTTCACCTACTCTCTCATGCTCCCCATTACCTCCATTATCACCATTCCTAAGTTGGTTAACATGAAAGTTAGGGTTTTGGCTAAAAACTGGGTTCTCAGCCATATTCACTCCTTCCACAGGGTCGCTCTCACTATCTTGCTCACTCAATTCTTCTTCAAGAAACTCCTTACTTCTCTCTTTTGTTATTCTTTTTTTTTTTTCTCAAACGTCTCTCAATTTCAGGATAAAAGGGTAGGAGTTTTGCTTTCTGGGCATGCACAGGAACAATTCAAAGATAAATAAAAAGGTAACAAAATTTACTCACAAGCACATAAAGTCAAATAAAAGATGAGATGTGATGGGTGCAAGTGTATGGTATGTGAAAATATGTATGCTTGTTTTTGTGTTTTCAAAATTTTAAAACTATGCAAAGGAAAATAAAAATCCTATACTATTGACAAATATGACACTAAACTATGTAAAAAGGGAACGTAGGAGAAAAGGTTCCTAACTCAATGAGAAACAAAAATGACAATGACTAACCTAAAGAAAACCAATTACTTGGTTCCCCGACAACGACACTGGTTTGTACAATTAGTACAATTAACACTGATTTGTAGCAATTTTCACCTTCAAACTACATAAAATAAAGGCACACACTCAAGAATTAATTTAAGCATATAAGTTAGAGATAGGAATCAAAACGTATAGAAAAGGCCATGAAAATGTTAACAATTTGTGTTATATACTTGGGCTCAATCAAAGTGCAGAGTACTACATTAGTTATATTTGGATATCTCATAATAGTGTTTTATTATCTAATTTTATCAACTTTTTACTTTGCTTATGCTTGTGCTTAACCTCTTTCCTCTCTTTTGACCTACCTTAACCCTTACCACTTAGAACTTTAAACAAGTCCTTTTAAAGTTGTAGAGGAGAATTGGTGTATTAGCAAGCCTATGGTAGTGTAGTTTCTTATAGGAAGTTTGAGCGAAACACTAACCCTTAAACACTTGAGAGAAAAGAATGAAAATCGCGAGGAAGATTCATTTGTGCATCTTTACTTATCTTTGAGTGATAGTCTCAATGAACGAGTTTACTTATGTACACCAACGAAAAAGGAGTCATGAAATTTGCATTAACTTGATATTTGAGTTGGCTTGAATTTGAGAGATTGTCTATTTTGATCTTTGTGAAAAAAAGTGGTAGAGTTGATTGGTTGTATTTATTTTGCTTGAGGAAAAGAAAAGATTCAAGTGTGGGGATGCTGATAGGTGTGCATCAGTACATTTTTTATAGGTAATTGACATGTGTTTTCTAGCATAATTGTTGTTTATTGTTCTAGTTTAGGATTCATTTTGTATGTTTCCACTAAGTTTGATTTCTATTGTTGTTCTTATTTGTTTGATGCTAATTGAGGGTAAGAATTGACTATTTTTATGTAGGAAGGAAGAGGTAGCAACTTGGAAGTTAAACTAAAGATCAAAAAGAAGAAGAAAAGAGGAGTGGAGCTAAGGCCAATTCCCATAATTGTGGGAATCATGTAAATTCCCACGAACGTGGGAATCATAATCCGAGACAATATGTGGGGCTTCATTAAACTTTGGGTTTTAAGACTATTTAAGCATCATTAAGCCTCCATCTTCAAGGAGAGATGACACTCATCTATAGAAACACCATCCTTGAGTAAAGAGCACATGATTAGAGTCTTGAGGAAGGATTAAAGACAAGGATCATCATCAAGATTGGGAAAAACAACACATCAACACCAAATTTCCAGATTTTGGCAAAGAAGAGTAGTCTTTCTATTCAATTTTCTGTCACTTAGATCTCTTCTAGTCTTATAAAAATGGTTTATTTAAATGTTGATGATGTTATAGAGACTATGTTAGGTTGATTTATTTTTAGGGATTGCTTTTGGAACTATTATGTTGAACTCCTATTTTATTGAATTGAATGAAGTTGTCTTTGATGATTGTTGTTTTTAATTGTCATCTTGTAATAAATCGAGAGAGTGAGTAAGGTGAAATATGTGTAGGATTGTACAATGAGAGTTGATGACTTATAGACGTACAATTATCATGTTAATTGAATACTTAGAAGAGAGATCTCGGCTAGTCAATTGATCACCCTTAGGATAGCTTAATAACTAGTTGAATCAATAGAGTCATAGGATAGGATGAGATATCATCCAATTAATTTCTATTAATTCAATTAATGATAAATAGCTACACCTTGAGAGAGGTAATTAGTACATTCAGAAAGCTAGGGTGAGACAATTCAGTCGATAAATATAGGAGAGAGACAAAATAGGGAAAAAAAGTAATCTCTAGTCTTAAGATTCTTAAATTCTGATTTTTTTCTGCTTTTTGGTATTGTTTATTGCGTTGTGTTATTCTTTTATTTTTAATTTAATTTTCAAGATTATTTTCATTAAACAAAGTTGTGTGTAAATTCAGTGGTGTCAAAGAGTCAATCCCAGTGGGATCGATATCTACCTATTTAACTACAAGTGACGACTCGTTCACTTGAAGTTTTTGAGCGTAAAACAAGTAGATAGGTTTTACTGTTAACAATAGGCAACCTTTATTTCTTCTGGTGTTAACATTCTTCTTGTTGAACATCCATACATTTGTCCAGGATATGTGAAAATGGATAAGTTACCATTAACATCACCTATTTCTCCCCCATCATCATTACGAGGAACTTTTCTTTCTCTTGTATGTACATGCGACTCAAAATAATGTGCATAATATATACTTGCTTCCTCTAGTAAATAAGCATCATATATCGAACCTTCAACTCTTTCCTTGTTTTTTGACATTTTGCTTCAAGTGATACAAATGCCTACATTAGAAATAGAGTTATTACAATTATGTGATTAAACTAACATTTATTTAAATATTAACTATAATTACCTATCAAATGGATACATCCATCAATATTTAACTAGACCAGTAAGTTTAACCTCATATGGTAAATGTAAGAGTGGACGCTTCATACAATCAAAGAAACTTGGATGGAAAATCCCTTCTAATTTTTACAAGATAACTGGAATTTCCCTTTCTAGTTTTTCTATTTCAACCAAATTTATTTCGGATGATGTTAAGTTTTCGAAAAACAAACTTAATTCTATTATAGCTTCTTGAATCTTATTCGATAGCAACTCCTGAAATGTAATTGAAATTATCCTTTGTATAAACACATGACAATCATGACCTTTCATCCCAAATAATTTTTATTTCCTCATGTCCACACGCCTTGCCAAGTTCGAAATATAACCATTGCAAAAATTTAGACTTTTTTAACCATTCACATAACATTTTCTTTTGTTTTTTGTTAAAACTGTAACATGCTTTTGGATATTTACTAGTGCAAAGATTTTTATCTAACTCATTCTTTATACAAAAAAGTTTCAAATCTGCTCTTCATTTTGCATTGTCCTTTTTTCTCCCTTCGATGTTCACTATGGTGTTGAACAAACTGTTAAAAATATTTTTTTCAATATGCATCACATCTAGATTATGACATATCAAATTACTTTTCCAATATTGCAAATCCCAAAAGATACTTCATTTTCTTCAACCAAAGTTTTTACTAATGATTCTATTAACTTCTTCAAGTTTTGTAACTTTTAATAACCCTAAGTCATCAGTCTCCTAATATCTCTTCACCAGCTTTGTGAGGGGGAGGAGGTGTTTATAGCATCTTATTCTTAATGAAAATAAATTTCCTGTGGTTGTCAAACCAACATGTCTTAACCCTAATAGGAAGGTAAAATGCATCAGAATTATTGCTACAGTAAGGACAAGCCGATTTCCCTACTGTGCTCCATCTAGACAACATAACATATGTAAGGAAATCACTAATATTCCACATCAAAGTTTCTTATAACAAATTTTTTTTAAGAGACACATTATATGTCTCAACATAAAATTCCCAAAGATGATACAATTTAGAGACCAATGGTTGTAAGAATACATAAAGTTTGTTTCTTTGGATTCGTAGGCCTGGCATAATTACTGTCAAGAACATATATGCCTAATTTATACATATACATGGAGGCAAATTATAAGGAGTAATAATGACTAGCCATGGTTAATATTGTTAGTAGGTGACAACGCATCGTACCGCTAGTCAAAATAAACTAGACTATTACTATAGTAGTGGTGAGTCTAGGTCGATCCCATAACGAGTATGTGTAAAGTTATTGAAATGAAACTAAATGGTGTTTAGGTTATGGGGGGTGCGGTGATTGGTTTATAAAACAAGAATATAAAATGAAGCTAAACTAAAAACAAAAACAAATTAAAGAAAACATGCAAAAATGATGAAATTGGTGTATTCATTAGGAGTTCAATTCTTTGGTTTAATCTTAGCCTACTTCCTAATTAAAAATATTTTCACGATTTGTTATTCCTAAACCTTTCCTAGAAACTGTTAATCGTAGGTTGTGTTTAATCAAGATACGATCTTTAATTAAACCTAGCCATCAAAAAACCTAGGATACGATCTCTATATTCAAGTAGACAATCCCATTACAAATTAGAAAAATTGATTAATCAAGGCAACAACTACATACGATGCATCTTTTAACCTAGGTTATAACAACCACATATGATGCATCTTTTAACCTAGGTTATATTATCCCTAATGATTGTGAAAGCAACAACAAATACAAGGAAGGAATGCTTAACCGGGTTGTCAACCTTGATATCATCTCTGAATCAGTGTTAGAAAGATACCCCTCTAAGAGTTTTTCATAATGGAGAGCATCCATCATGCTTTTCGTCCTCTCCTGAAGCTCTCTCTCCTTTCAGCTAAAAAGCACCAAAAACTTTCATATCCCTTGCATCATCACACCCTCGGTATATATTAACACTAGGTTAAATGAGGGGTTAGGCGACATTGTGTCAAATCCATGACTTGATGTGTCATAGGTTTGACACATAGGTATGGCCATGACTTTAAGATCATAGGCATGAGTGCTTGAGTTATGCCTAAGCAAGGTGAGTCATGACCATGACATGTTATGTCATGGTTGTGCATCACTAATCACACCTATGACACAAGCCATGACTTTAAATCATGGGTGTGAGTACTTGAGTCATGCCCATGCAAGGTGAGTCATGACCATGACATGTTGTGTTATGATCGCGCATCACTAATCACACCCATAACACTTTTTGTTATGGTCGTGACTTACATTCTCGTTACTTCACTTGATTTTCTACAATGTATACTCTCCATCTTCATGAATATTCTGTCCTTTATTTTCCCTTATTTTCCTTATTCTTGTTCCGTGAAAATAAGTAGACATGATTCTTTGGAAAACGATCCAATTATGGTGCTTTCAACTCACTTTATTTCTTTTGCTTCTGAATTGTAACTAAAACTGAAATATAGTATCTTAAGCATTTTCATATCGTGAATAACTATGTGTAAAGGGTTAAATGTATTAACAATTAAGCACATGTCAACAATCCAAACCTAACATTTCAAATTTCAACTATAAACTTAAAATAGGTGTTACTGAAATGTTTCCATGGGAGTGCATCTGATGGATAGCTTATTATTCCATCTTCTTGTTCATGTTCACTATGTCATCTCATGTGAGATATAGTAACATAAGAAACATATAGTCTTTGAAGGCTCAGAGTTAGTGGGAAATAATACATCCGCTTCCAAGGTAATAATTTTTGATTCGTGGAACGCTTTCTAAGTTTGAACCTAGATTGAGCATAAAATTTTCACTATTGTAATTTCACATCATCTCCCCAAAACAACATAAATCCAAAATTGCAAAAAAAAAAAATTCAACTAGCAAACTAAGACTCCTAATAAGTTTCTTCATATTGTAGAAATTATCCACCACTGTATGATTCGAAAGTAATGATTCAATATACTAAGCAAGAATTTTATCCAAACTTCGATAAAAAATATGTCCTTCAAATTTTACATTCAATATTCGAGAAATTGAAGATAATCAATTCATGGTCTCACAATTTGGCCATAATTCTTGGTTAGCTGATTTACTAAGTCAAAAAACTTTTTTGCATATGGGTTTAATGCTTCTTCAATATTTTCTATATTTGCCTTAAAGGTATAATTAGCTGCATCATAAACCATTTGGGTGTACGGATTTTCATTTTCAACCATATTATTTATTATAAATCTAGTCCCCCTTCAAACTTGTCCACATTTATTGACAAGTTTACTTCATTACCCCTTGAGGTGCTACAAATTAATGGCTCACTATGTCGTGTCCACTCAAAATAATTTGGAAAAAACCCTTTACTTAACAAATGGAGATTCACTTCATCTTTAGGAAGAAAATGAATATGTTTGCACTTTTTACATGGACATGTGATCTTTGAACCATCCATATATGCAAGTTGAGAACATTTATAGCAAATAAAAGCTTAAAGCTTAAACTCCCTTAACAAAATCAAGATTAATGGAACCATCAAGTGTTAATCGTCTATACATCCAATATCTATCAACATTACTCATTTTTGCAAAATTATTATTTAGAAAAGTGATTTCATAGTTAGTATCCTTCATTTGCCCTAAGTATACAGAACATTTAATCTTTACTTTACATAACATCCCTTAAGTTTTTACATGTCTCTAATCATTTCCCCTCTAAATTGAAACCAACCTATCCTACTATATGAGTTCACAATTATAAAGTTCAACATATATAGTATCAGTCAATTAAAACAATATGCCAACCAAGCACTATGGTACATGACATTGTCACACCATATGAATCAATAAAGCATGTTCTCGCTATGACTCCCAAATGATAAGTTTGAATTGCATCATGTTTTATGGCTTAGTTTGTTATGTGTTTAAGTGTTAACCTAATCATTTTGTATGTGTTTAGGTTAGAATTGTGTTAGTTTGTTAATTAATTGTGTTTAAGTGTTTTTATGGGTTACTTAAGTATTTGAGCTTAATTATTATGTCTTTGAGGTACCTTGATTTGTTTGTTAGTATTTTAGGGTCAACATAGAAGAATGGAGAAGTTTGAAAGACACTCAGGTGTGATAGAAGCATTGGAGTCAGCCCACAATCATAGCCTATATGCCATGATCATGACAGAAGCCTAGGACACAGCCCGCGATCGTGGCCTAATTGCCACGATTGTGACAAAAGGCTTGGATGTGGCCCATGATCGTGGTATGTAGGGCTACGATTGTGGCCTGTGTCAAGAAGATGTGCAAACACTCAAAAAATTCAAGTTTCGAGGGAGTTTTTGTACCATTCGGACCCCAGAAAAACCTTAGGGCTGCTTAGAACATAAAAAGGTATATCAATAATGAGAAAAAGGAGATGAGGAGCTTTTACATCAACCAACATTGAGAAACCTTAGAGAGAGTTCATCGAGAGATTGAGAAAGAGAAGAAGGAAGAGAGACCTGGAGAAAAAATTGACAAGAAGTACTTCCCGGAGTAGGAGGTTTCCCGATGTTGCTACCTCCATCATCCATTCAGATCTTATTTCTACTTTATTTCCAATTTTATTAATGTATAGAATTGGGATAGGCATTGATGATAAGATTTTGTAAATGTTGAGGATGTCTAAACTCACCTTCGAGTCATTTTATCTTTGATTTAATGGAATTTGATTGTTTGTATTTTACTGGATTTATTGTGATTTAATTTTTGCAATTACATAATTCAGTGATAAACTAAGAGGGTGAATCAAGTGAAAAATAATTAAGTTGGGCTAACAAGGGTTAGGTAATTTAATAGAAGGACAATTAAATCAAATTGATAAATTGTGGGAAGAGAGATCTTGCATAGGTTCCTGATAGTTTTTAGACAAATTCAGATCTAATTAAGGTTTTGGATAGATTGTTAATCGATAGATTGCAATTCCCATAATTTGATTAGGGTTTATAAATTAGGGTTAATGGTTGTAAATCGAGAGAGAGTGATCAACCCTAAGACCATCTAGAACTAATAATCTAGCAAGTCATAATCGATTACGTTAACATTAAAGATAAATTTCCACTTTCTCTCAATTGGTAGTTCTTTTGATTGATTCTTGATTGGGTGTTGCAATTTCTATTTTGTTAATACTTTTTCAATTGAATTTTGGAATTGAGTTGTTTGATTGAATTAAATTCTTGCTTTAGTTTTATTACATTTTAATTACTGTGAATTGCTTTGGCATTACATTTTAGGATTAGAGTAACCATTCTCATGGGATCGACACCTTAGTTACTACGTGAATGACCCGTTTTCTTGCGGATTATCAAGGTTAAATATTAAAACTTATACATATCAAAAAATCGCAATTAAGTTTTTGACGTTATTGCTGGTGAGGCGATTATTTTAGTTCTATAGTTTAAGGCATTTAATTAGTGTTTAATTTTTTGTTTTCATTATTTCTTTTCTATTTTTTAAATTGTGCTCTTGTATGAGCATAAGAATCACGAGAGGTTCGAGTCGTGCAACTGAAACCTTATATTTAGACATTACTCATCTAGAATGAACCATTAGGAAAGCTTGGTGTAAAGAAGAAAAAGAAATCACAAAAACATCAATGGTTGAGGAATTTCAGCAAAATTTTGACTGCTTTAGTTTTATTACATTTTAAAAACTGTAAATTTTTTTGGCCTTAGATTTTAGGATTAGAGTAACTGTCCTCGTTGGATCGACATCTTAGGTACTATGTGAATGGCCTGTATGCTTGCGAATTATCAAGGTTGAATATTAAAACTTATATATATATCCAAAAACCGCATTTAAGTTTTTGGTGTTGTTATCGGGGAAGCTATTAGTTTAGTTCTATAGTTTGAGGCGTTTAGTTAATTTTTAATTTTTTTGTTTTCATTATTTCTTTTATATTTCTGAAGTCGTGCTCTTGTAGGAACACAAGAGTCATGAGAGGTTCGAGTTGCGTAGCTAAAACCTTAGATTTAGGTATCACTCGACTAGAATGAACCATTAGGAAAGTTTGGTGTGAAGAAGAAGAAGAAATCACAAAAACATTAATGACTGAGGAATTTTAGCAAAATTTAGCCCATGGAGCAAACCAAGGACGTCAACAACAGATCCTTATAGACTTCATGAGACTAGTGTTCAATGTGACTAACCAAGGAGTAGTTAGGCCACAAAAACAAACAGCCTTGTTCGAAATCAAACTAACCCTCCTAAACATGTTTCAATAGAATGTGCAATTTTATGGACTAACGAACGAAGATCCCAATGCATATATAGTGAACTTCCTTGAAATTTTTGACACCTTTCCGTACCATTAGATGTTGGAAGCTGTGGTCAGAATTAGGCTTTCCCCTTTTTCCCTTAAAGATAGAGAATACACTTTGTATAATTCCCTTAACCCAGCCAATGCCACGACGTGGATTAGCTAGTTCTTGCCTTTTTAGATAAGCACCTGAATAAAACCACTAAGATCATCAATGGAGTTAATAACTTCCAACAAAGTGATGGGGAATCGATCTATAAAGATATAAGGATTTGCAACGGAAATGTCCATATCATAACTTACCTAAGGAATTCTTATTACAAACATTCTATAATAGAGTAACCCCATATACAAGAGGCACGATTGACGTAGCTTCAGGAGGATCACTGACTAGAAAGACAGTTGATGAAGCGGAAGAGCTAATAAAGGAGATGGCAAGTAATAGCTGTCTGTGGACGAGTGAGTAGAGTGGATAAAATACTACATTCTATGAACAAAAAAGAATTGTGACTATTAATCAAATGATGGAAATGAAAGAAAAAATTGATAACTTGATGCGACAACTCAACAACATGAAGAATTCATCCTCTGCTCTGGTGAAAGCCATGCAACTTAAGTGTGAGCTCTATGGACAGATGTACATGATATAATGGACTGTTACTTGATGAAGGAAAGTGATTTAGAGCAAGTGAATTATATAGGAACTTAGTATGGACGAGGAAGGGGCAACAATCCCTACTCCAACATTTATAGCCCTTGGTGGAAGAACCACCCTAACTTCTCCTGGACAAATAATGTTGGAGGAAAGTTCATACCTCAAGAACAATCAGGATTCCAATAAGATAAATCAAGCTCAACGGAATCCAAGTTGGATAAGATTTTAGATAAAATTGGAGGCATGGAGGATGCACACAGGAGGCCTAAACGCAAATTTAAGCAAGTCATCAAGAACCATGCCTCTTTAATACCCAATCTGCAAGTCTAAGTAGGTCAACTAACGGAGGCAGTATCTATTTGAAATGTAGGGGCCCTTCCAAGCAATGCCGAATCTAACCCAAAGGAATGGAACATGGACATTATGCAAACCCAAAAAAAGAAACTTGAACATGTGAAGGAAAACGGAGACAAGGGAGAAGGACAAGTAATTATGGAATTCCTTCCAAGTGAGCTCATAATTGAGCCAATCAAGGAACCTCAACTTGAAATTCCACCATATTCTAACTCAGGGAAAGTCAAGTTCAAGTAGGGAAATGAAGAATTTTAAGGAGGTTGAATCAAACAAGGTTAAGGACATAATGGAACAACTACAAACGAGGCTCACATTAAAGGAAACAGTTAAGAAAAAGAGAATATATCAGAAGAAAACCCTAACATAGCATAGAAGAAAAAGGACACAGGGGATTTTTACATTCCTTACAGTAACAATAAAGTCAACATAGATAGGGTATTTGTAGATTTGGAAGCAAGTATCAATATGATGCGGAATACCTTTAGTCAAAAGTTAGGGTTAGTAGAGTTAGAACCCAAAAAGATGTTAGTAAAACAACTGACATAACAATTCATCAACCGAAGGGGATTATTAAGGACGTGCAAGTGTGAATTGATAAATTTAACTTTCTCACAGATTTTTATATATTGGATATTGGAGAAGATGTGGAAACCCCTATGGTCCTTGGACGACCGTTCCTGGCCACTGCTCGCTCAATAATTGACATTGATGGGGGTGAACTCACTCTGAGGGTAGGAAAGCAGCAAATATTGACAACAGTTCTCCTTTACCTTTAACTAATATCATGAAAATTGAACCTCGAGGACAATGGGAAGGATTTGAGGATTCTAGGAAAGCATTCATAAAGAAACGATATCATAAAAGAATGTAAAGGAAGGATAATCACAAGGAAGGTGGAATCCATAGCATAGTAGCTCATGTGTAATTGTGAGATTAATGACTACAATACCATTGCACCAATCATTTAAACTATCATGTGCGAAAGCAGAGCGTCGAGCTACTAACATTAAGAAAACGCTGCATGGGAGGTAACCCATAAAATTTTATTTCCTTTGATTGATTTTTTAGAAAGTTTGGATTTTGAAGTTAAGTTATTTCTTTTCCAAATAAAATCGGGAAGGCATAGGACTTCGAAATGAATTGATGATGATGATGAAGTACACAAAGAGAGGTGAAAGGGCCACAAAGAGTTAAGAAGTGACTTAGTATGGGATACTTAGTCTTCGCCATTGCTGAGTATTAAGGAATGGACTGTAGTGGTTTAATAGTCCATCTCCCAAACTTCCTAAATCATCATCATCTATGGTGTGTTGAAATCCTTAAGTCCCATAACATAGAACTCCAGGATATCAGTCAAAAGTTACATGTTAGGATAAAGGATAGTCAGTCGAGTTCGAGTATAGTGCCGCCTTAGTAGGCAGAAGATGACTTGACTAGTGAAGAGTTTGAGGAGGAAGAAGAAAAAGAAGAACCGGGCTAGAAGAAAGTACCAGATATAATCTCCATAAACAATAAGGTAATTATAGATACATTTATGGAGAACTTCAGAAGGATGAAGGAGATGGCTCAGACTCAACGATGTTAGAGCTGGGACATGCATCATATCCATCATTATTTCGAGGCTTAAGGCATTTAATTGCCACCTCCAACACCATCCCCGCATCCATCACCATGAGACTTTGTCTAACCCAATTCTTTTTAAATTTAGTCTTCATTTTAATTTTTTTGTTTTACTTTAATTTATGCTTTTTTTTCCTTATGTGTTTGTTTATCCCCTTACCACATTAAGGACAATGTTTTGTTTAAGAGTGGAGAGGGTTATGTGTTTTGCTTTAAATGTGAATTTTGCATATTATATGATAGTTGTTAGGTTGTATTTTGTGAATTGTGTCAATGTGTCAATGGCTTAGATGGATTGGAATTGATTTAATTTTAAACACGGTCTATTAGGTTGTGAAGAATCATTAGTTCATAAAATTAGTGAATTGAGGTCTTTAGTGTTAGAGTAGTGCCTTAAAGGTAATCACCTTTAGCACTTTTGTACAAACTTTATTTTTATTAATAAAGTGAAAGGCATTTATCATTAATTTGACATTCTTTTTATACAAAGAAATTGATGTTGATCTTAAATCAAATTAATGAAGTCCATGATACAAAACATAGCATGAAGGAGATCATAATGAGATCATGATAGTGAGATTCCTATCATGTGCAATTATGTTAGTATCTAAATAATCCCTAGTTATAGGATTAATAAGATAGGACATTATTAATCCAAACAGACTAGCAAATTTTATACTTATTGATTTGATCAAGTAGTGGATCTCATAAACTGTAAATATGAGATGTTTAGAGTTCACATGTGGATGATTACTAAGGGCAGTAAGTACATTGGATGACCCACTATAAGATTATCATATGGATGATCTATCAAATGTCAACGATTAATCTCATCATAGCAATGGTGCAAATATCCTTAGACTTGAGATAATCAAGGATATCTGGGATATAAATCCTTTGTTTTGACATCATTCCTTGTTAGCTTAAGATGAGGATGCTATTAGGGTGGTGATTGGGTACAGTTATTATTATTCGAAGGTAATTGGATAGCCAATAAAGGATTCACCACTCCTGATAGAAGGAGATGATACCCACAGCCTCTTGTTGGGGTCATTACTCTGGAATCTCTTGCCAGAGTAGTTATGTGTCATGAAGAGAGTCTTTAATGACACATAGAGTAATTAGATCCTAGCACAAGAACTAATATCACTTGGACTAGACGTGACGTAGTCAGTTTAGTGGGAGTTGACACATAACCCATACTTCAAACCAAATGGGGTATAGTATGATGAAAGGAATGCATGGTAATTATCTATGGAAAGGTTCATAAGTTGGATAATTAACTATTGAAGAGTTCATTTGTTATCCACTTAGATTTTGGTAAAATGGCATCATGAAATTCTTCATGATTTGATTGAATTAAGAGTTAATCCAATTGCCTAAAATAATTGAGAATCTAAGGGTCATATGCAAGTGTGTATGACCTTATTTAAAGGCCATGATCATAGCCTAAGGCAAGCCCAATTTTAAGAGGCCATGGCCACGACCGTGACAGAGGGCACGAAATGATATATAAGTGAGTTCTTCACGTATGTACGCAAGCTTCCTTCACTTCTTACACACTCAATTGATAAAGAAAGGTTCTAGAAGAGTTCTAGAGAGAGTGAGAGGTGTCTTGAGTCTTGTTCTTACAATTCATATAATTGTTGTATGAACGGTGCATGCAACAATATCCTTGACCTACTTTCATCATCTTGAACATCTACTTGAATTCATCAAGTTTGGTGTTCTAAAAACCCTTAAACATTGTTTCTTCTTCCATCTTTGCCTACTCTTGGAGATCAAGGAAGAGTTTGATTTTTGCAACCACCCAAACAAGGAGAAGAAACAGGAAAGGAGGAGATACACAAGGTAAAAATGTTTAATTATTTCATGTTCTTTAAATATCTTTGCATGCATGCATGATCTTGGGTTTTTGGGGTTGTCATGGTGTCGAAATCTTGATTCCGACACTTCTACTCCTTCTATATGCATGTGATGCATACAACCATGCCTAACACAACAGTGTTATCAGAGCTTGTGTATGCATGTTATAGATGATGTATTGAGCATGTGCAAAGTGTTTGCTAGGTTGTAACTAACTTGCATGTTGTTTTGGAAAATTCGTGTAAATTCTAGAAATTTTTTTCCTGATTTTCTTTCTGAAAAGTGTTTATAAGATGTTATATTATGTTTTACTGAAGGAAATTACAATTGAATGTTAGTTCCTATTTTATTTCGAATTTATGTCCAAACTATTTATATGTTGATTTCTGGGATTTTCTGGAAAACTGATTGCATGCGCTGACTTTGAAAATTTCGTATTAATTCCATAATTTTTTTTTGTTTTTCATTCCCAGAAATGTTTATAAGATGTTATATTATGTTTATGTAAAAATAAAATGCAATTTAATGACATTTTCTATTTTATTACGAATTTAATTTTCAGCTTGATGCATGTATGAAGTTCTGGAAAATCTGGAAATGTAATGAACATGCATGCAAAATTCCAGATTAATTTTTCTAAAATTTTTTAAATGAATTTTGTGCATGAACATGAAAGATGAAAAGTTGCCACATGTATGAGATGCATAACACTTGTTGTTAAGGTGATTATCTTATGCATGCATGATGATTAGTATGACTTGTCTTAGAAGTTATGTGACAATTGTCAGACACATGTGATGAGCTGGATTTTCCTATTTATTAATAAATAATTCCTAAGAATTAGGTTTTGGAATTTTTATTAGACACATTTAGAATGTATATAATGCTCTGGAATTTTTCCAGAATTAATTGAAGTTGATTTAATTAATTAATAAAGTCAAAGTCAACATTGGTCAACTTTTTGAAAGTTGATGGAGTTGACTTACTTAATGAATTATAATATATGTATTTTAGTTATGAGACCTAAATAAGGTTCTTATGTGATGGGGTATATATTATTTTATGGAAATAACATGCTTAATGCATGTATTGGAAATTAGCGTTTTGGAAAATTTTCAAACATCGAATCGGTCTCTTTAGTATCTAGTAGGTTAGCTTATTTATCTTGACAATTTTGGCCATCAACATAATTTTGGCATTTGCCAAAATTGTTTAGGTAAATTTGAGATGACTTAGGGATATTATAGAGCACTAATTGGTGTACAGGAATTATCAAAACCTTAGGGATTAATTTAGAATTAATCCAAGTAGAGCATAGCATTTCCAGTGTGACTAGATAAAGGCATATAGACTAGGATTAAAGTGTTTAATCTAGACATCAAAATAATTGTCTTTTAGGGTTCCTAATTGAATCACATTCATAATTAGGATTAGCCAAGGCTAACACTAGTACCTGATTAGGTTTCAGAGTTGAATCGAATCACAAATTCATATGCATAGACAAGTCATAACCTAAATTAAACCTCTTTTGTATGATACATGTATTAAATGCATTTTAAGGGTTATTAAGGACATAGGCTCAAAATATGGATGAGACCAAAGAACAAATCCCTCAACTGAATATTAGGACTTACGCCTTCCATTGATATGGCAAGAACCAAAGTTCTTTTATTGTTAGGTTGTTAAGCAAACCCAAGCCTGCTCTACATGAATATGTTCAAACCATGGAAATTAAATTTCCAGATTAATGGGTTGGTCCTAATTGGAATCATTGATTTGTTGGGCAAACCCAATGTCAATGTGGATAGAGGCAAAGTTGGGTAATATACATGGGATGTATATAAATCAAAAGTTGATACTGCTAATGAGTGTGCTAAATCAACAGTTGATGGCATAAGTCGATAGTTGCATAATTGAATGCAATTGGTATGAATGATACCTACCGATTGACCTAAGGTGGCTTGTTGGGCAAACCCAAGGAGTTGGACCCCAAAATTTTTTAATTATTTATTTATTTCTTTATTTAATAAATTGTTTATTTTTTAAAATTAGTCATTAATTTGGCAAGCTTGAATAGAAATTAAGGTTATTAATTAGAGATGTTAGAATTAAATTCGTGTAAAGGACATAAGAGACAAATGAAAGGTAAAATTGGAAAATCAAGACCAAATGTAGTCTTAATAAGAAAGAAGAAGAAAATCGTGAGAAGAGAGAGAGAGGGGAGAAAAAAAGTGGGAAACAAGAGAAAAGAAGAAGAGGAATCGTGAAGCTAGGAGAAAGAAGAAGAAGGAAGAGAAATCAACTTATTTTAGGTAAGTTTCATCTTTTCTTCTTGTTTGGGTAGAAAAACAAAAGAGATTCGAGAGAGAAATAGGTTAGTATTGGAAGAAAGAAGAGAAGAAGAGAAACCCATTTAATTTTTCATGGATTTCTAAACTAGGTTTTAGTTTCCTAGCTTAGATATACTATAGGTAAGTTAAGTCTAGGCTCAATTATTATTTATTCTTGATTATTGAAGCTTTATGAATTTACATTTGAATGTGGGTTGAATGAGAAATTGGTTTGCTTTAGGAAACCAAGAAAACCTTATCCAAAGTAAGAGGAAAGGCACAATTGAGTTGGATTTTCCAAACGAATTAGTTAGGTAATATGTCTA
The DNA here is from genome assembly GCA_027563915.1 of Erythroxylum rotundifolium. Lineage (NCBI taxonomy): Eukaryota > Viridiplantae > Streptophyta > Magnoliopsida > Malpighiales > Erythroxylaceae > Erythroxylum > Erythroxylum rotundifolium. Next base: position 22,243 of record JAOSBO010186552.1, read on the forward strand.
TAGTTATTGTTAGGAATTGCCTACTTTTGTGTATGTATGCTTGATTGCTTAAATTTGACTTATTGTGAATGTTGGAAAATATATTATGATGTATTCTCATGTCATACCTTGAAAGATGCTATGACATTTTGCATAATCGAAAAAGAGGAAAAAGCAAAAGATGCATGAAAGTATTTCATGTGATGAAATGAATTGAGCATAAGAATTTCCTTATATTTTGGCAAGAGAGAAACCATTTCATTCGTCACTTGCACGTTGATCATAAGCCTTCTCTCAGCTTCTCGCTTGTGGCATATGAGATCCTAAGAAATGGACTCATTTTGTTTATGGCGTAAACTTCGGTTTCACCATTTTGACCCATGGGACTCTCAAGCCATTTGTTTGTGCATTTCAATTGATTGGTTGAGAATGATACGCAATTAAAAGTTAAGTTTTGATGGTTAATTATTCATGATATGTTTGATGTGATAACATTTTGTTTAACTATGGGTCTTTGCGCTAAAACATTTCATGATTGAATTGCTACATGAAAATGAGATATAGACGCATATATATATATATATATATATATATAT
>JAOSBO010186572.1:0-22808 GCA_027563915.1 Erythroxylum rotundifolium
GAAGTGTCGAATAGGTAAAGATGGGGGGGGGGGGGGCTTGTCTTTGGCTATTCCATAAACCAAGGAATATGTGTTCTACATAAATGTTATTCCATTGATCAAATTTTAAACCAAACAAAGGAATACATAGTAGTTAGGAATAGGAGGGTAATAGAATTTTAGGTACCCTCAACCAAACAGCCCATTAGTGATTAATGACTTAAAAATGCTTAGGATACACACTTTAGCTTATATTTAATTTTAGGTACATTTGAAAGTAAAGGAGCTAAAGTGGCCAAAAAGTATGTTCATTGAAGCCATCTTCTCAATTTCTACTCTATTAATTCATAGAGCATGAAGAAGAAGAAAATTAAAAGCAAGAAGAAGACAAGAAAATGAAAAGAATATGAAGAAAATGTTGTCAATATAATTGCCACCTAGAAAATTTCTTAGCCATGTAACGTGAGTAAATATTATTACAACGCAACTCATTCACGTGAATCATGTAAATTATCCATTTGATGTCCATTTCTATCGTAGCTTTGGCTGGATAAAGTAAGGACAACTGAGAGTGAAGAGAAGTAAAGAGAAAGCCAACTGTTTGCTACATTTTAACTAACATTTTAAGGTAAAGAAGGTGTTTTTTTTTGGGACAACTAGAGAGTAGCATCATGCTACACCTGTCCAATTTTATTCTTATTGGAATCCTAAATTATTAGAGAAAAATATAAGTGTGTGAGGGTTGCAGGAGGTGTATGTCAGCCATGGGCTGAAGTGGAGAAAAATGTGAGCTGAAAAATGAATAAGAGGCTTGCGAAACACAGTACCTATCCACTCTCTTTTTAACCTAGCTTTTGAGTAAAAGAAAGGAAGAAAGGTGTCGGTCATGGGCTGAAAACAAGAGAGATTAAAACATAAGCTAAGAGGGAAGAAATGCAGGAAGAAAGGCAGAATAAGGTGAAAGTGTCTACTACTGAGTAAATAAAAGGGCTGAAAAGAGAACGAAGGCTGGTGGTGAGAGCAAAAACTGAGAGCAAACAAAAAAAAGATGGCTCCTTCATTTTTGTCTCCTTCAGTTTGGAAGCAAGTGCGGCCGCTGGATGATTTATTTCCTCTTTGGTTAAGCTTCCTATAATAGGGAAAGTGGATAGATCTAGCTGAAAACATTTTCTTTCATTTCTCTTCAGTTTTCCATGGAAATAAAGGTGTTCTTGGATGAAGCTTGGAGACCCATGGAGAAGATGGAGGGACAGACGTCCTGATGCCAGTTTAACAGGGATGTCTGTGCCAAGTCATGGTTAAGTTATTTCATCCTATTAAGGTTAGATTGTTGTGTTGTTTGTGTTGATTTAATACGGTGTTGGATAGATGATCGGAATATGTTATTTTGATCGTTCTATTTCGAACCTATTTCTATAATATTGAATGTAATCCATAACTGTTACATTTAATGTTTATTAGTAGAATGCAATGATCCCTTATCATTGGGAACTATATAACTCATGTTAGATAAATCAAACGTATGAGGTTACTACCTATATTGATCATTTCCAATTCTTAATGCTGTTACCAAATTAAATCTAGAGATCGTATCCTAGGTTATTCAGTAGTTAGGTTTAATTAAGGATAGTGTCTTGATTAAACACAACTTAAGGGAAAACTATGACTTGTAGAGCGTCTATTAGTCTCAGATCGATAGTCCAAAAAGAGTTGTAAAGACGTTAAGATGATAAAATATGTTTAATCGTGTTCAATCATTTTTGAATACTTTTTTTAATTTGTTTTCGATAGTTTTATTTTATTTTATTTTTTAAATTGATTAAAATCTAAAAACCTCCCTTTTTGCTATATTTTCGTAGCATCAATTAATATTGTTACAGAAATTAACCAAACATTTCTTATGGATTCGATCCTGACACACCCTAATTATAAAATTTAGTGTGCAAAGTTAGGTAAATTTTGCAACATACTCGACATGTGTTATCACCCCAACATCTGTACTTTTATATATCCACAATCATTAATAATCAATAAATGCTCTATTAGTTTTAAGGCTTAGGTAGGAAATTTGGTTAGGTTTAAGGCATATAATGTGGTTAACACTAGAAGAGCCTCAAAGGGGCTTAACAAAGGAAAATTTCCTAGTAATAGGTAAGCTTTTTTATTAATGTAGCTTGTGAAACAAAGAATGCCTAAATCATTTTCATGTTAGTGCATATGATAAAAATGTGGTCTTTAATAGAAAATTAAAGCAAAACATAAATAAAAGACTATAAGACTTATATAGATTTATTAGTCTGTAAAGGCTCAAAATCTCATTAGCTTGTGTCTACCCACTAGTTAATACTCTTATAAAGATAATGTATATAGACCGATCACGAAAGTAAAAGTATATGCTCAAGTTTGCATGAATTTCTCTAGTCAATTCACTCTCTATTAATAACTATATAGTCCTAAAAGAAATAAAAAAAGAGAAAATGTTTTTTTATTGATTCTCTCTCTTTTTGTTTGGAAACTTAAAACACGTAAAAAACAAACAAACTTAAACACAAACAAGCATATCCTAATAAATGAAAAAATATGAAGGAAAAGAAATTTATTTCCCTTAAGTTGCCTCCCAAGAAGCGCCTTTATTTATTGTTGACTTGACTCATTATTTTCCTCATCAATTGACAAAGTAACGATCTTCAAGTGTCACACTTTGCAATTTCTCCACTTGAGGTAATTCAAGATAGGGCTTGGGTTGATGACCATTGCTATTCGGTTTCCTCCCTATCTCAAAATCTTAATCTCTATTGAGTCCCTGCACTCTTAGAATATCTCAAATTTCTCTTCAGCCTTTTCCTCATTTAATTTCTCTAACTTGTTAGGTAAAGATGAAGGATTAATGTTAACAATAAGGGACTCATCACTCACCTTCAAGTTAAATGATATATTCTTTGTTTCTCCAAGCTCCTTCTTCATTTAATTTTCACAAGCAGTCCCTTAAATAGTCATCTCGGGACTCTCAAGCTCTTTTTGATTCCGTAAGGTTTCAGTACTAATGTTCCTTAGGTATACCTGAGGTTGAGATAGTTGCTCCTCTTCTCTTTATGGTTCCAATTGGTTGATAGTTCCTCCACCTAACCTATCTAACTTACCAAGGTAGTGAATCGAGACATTGCATCTTATTGGAACTTTTTTACATCTTGATGAAATTGTAGAGTATTAGCAACAATAACATTAACTAATTCTTCTAGAGATGTACTTCGATTTTTCTAGCTCTTCAAATTTTGGACAGTAGACCTTATATCTTGCGAAAATTGCCTTAGATAGAGTAAATCTTCCAGTTATGTACCTGAGATGTAATGAGAGGCTTGTGGTCTATATGAGAATTGTTATACATCCTGCAACTTATCGAGGAAGTATTGCTAGCTATCTCCTCCATATCTAAAATTTGTAAATTGCTCCAAGCTTGGTTATAGAATTGGGAATATGGGTCGTAGGAAAATTTTCTACTAGGAGCATTGATAATATCTAGAAGTGACATACTTCCATGTATCTTTTTTACATATAAATATTAAACAAGAAGTGAAAAGTTCAAGAAATAACTAAAAAAACTAATTATAAAAGAATGTACAAAATGTCAATTGAAATAAAAAAACTAAAGCACCACACTCTTCGGTAACGGTTCCAAAATTCTTGATGAGTGTCGAACACACCATAAAATAAACCTAACTCTGCACACTAAGATTTATAGCTATGGTTAGTTAGGATGATATCCACAAGGAATGTAGATTTAATTTTTACAATGAAAATAATTGATGTTAAGGATGTAAGGGGTTTAGGTTCATGTAATTAAGGAAGTAAAGTAAAAGGAAATCGATAAAAGCAATTTACTTCAAATAGTTAAAAATGATAAAATTGATGAATGCAGTAAAATCCAATTCTTGGATTAATCTTAGCCTACACATAGCTAAGCATATTTCATTATTATAATGTTTCCACACCTCTTTTAGAACTATTGATCATAGATTAACAACAAGTTGTGTTAATCCTAGTTTTCCCTTAAGTCGTCTTTAATTAAAATAATATTTTAAATTAAACCTAGCTATCAAATAACCTAGAATAAGCTCTTTAGTTTTGATTGGACAACCACATTATGCATATGGAAAACAAACCTGTTTCACGTTGTTCCTAATGATTTAAAGTCATTAGTAGCTACAAACAAATACAATGATTATGTATTATATTGAAGATTCTAGAAATGATTTACATAAAAACAATCCAACAAACACGTTCAAATCATTCTTGCACAATACCCAATTCAATAAAAAGTTATAAAAGAGAGGGATTCAACATTACACAATGAAAAGATATGATTAACCATGATCCTAGGTATCAATTTCACCTCAGAACTGGGTTGGGAAAGTTAGCCCTCCATAGGTGTCCTGAAAGAGTGAGTTTTCTTCCCTTCGTGAAGTCCCAAGTTGGTTCACCTTATTTTTGCCGTCAAAGTGATCTATTTATAATAAAAATTAGGTTTTCAGGTGCATACACAATTTGATACATGCTTGTGTATCAAATCATAAAAGTTAAAAAATGTGAAACTCGTGAAGATACACGATTGGATACACGTTCGTGTAGGTCGTGTATCTAAACTTGTAAGTACAAAATTGTCTTCCTAATGTTTTCATAACCATAGATCTCCTAGGTCCTACTAAATTGTTTCTCTTTTTATGAATTCTTATTTATTCTTCACCCCTAATCCATCTCCTTCTCGTTCCAAAAGGGTAATTGAGTTTGAACTACAAAGTGTTAGCTTAAAGATGGTGCTTTTAACCCATTTTAGTTCTTGTGCTCCAAACTTGTGCCTAATATCAAATATGAACTAAGGTGAGTATCTTAAGCATTTCATAAGAATAATCACTAAGTGCATGGAGTAAATGTATAAACAATTAAGCACAAATCAAGTTACCCCACACTTAGCCTTCCATCATCCTTAGGAAAATCAACAAAATCAAAGTCATAAACTAAAACACTTTCACAATTTCCACATTTCACAAGAATACATAGCCATAAATAAAGAGATACAAGTTTTAAAATCATAGCTAGAACTCAACATTTAATGTCTTTACTTATGATCAATCAACAATCATCACCTTTAGAAACTAAGCAATCTAGTGGTAAACTTGGACGTGTTTAAATAGTATCAATCCCTAGGTACATTCAAACATCATTCATGATCAAGACATTCCATAACTTTGTATATCATTTCATTTCTCCACTACTAGGATTCGCATACATACAAATGACAGCAGGCTAAAATCGAAGGGGTCTCACTTTTAGGCACACACCTCTTTTTGACTTTATCTGCACATTGCCTCCATAGATACGGTTCATCCCAAACTAATTATTTCGCTTCATTCTTCAATTTATCCCTTTGACTATTGATAAAGCAATAGATAGTTTTAGTAACTAAAAAATTCATGATATTTGAATACAATGGAAATGTCAAATCTGTAAAAAACATAGTTGTTCACTTGGAAATGTCTCTTTTAGAGGGATGTCCTCTTCCTTTCTAATCAAGCAATTGAGGTGATCAACAACAACAATTTCGACCCCTTCTCATCTCTTATCTCTAAGTCTAGCTCTTGAAGGAGGAGAATCCATCTAATCAACCTTAGTTTTACTTCTTTCTTTGTAAGTAGGTACCTTAAAGTTATATGATCATAATAAACGATAACCTTAACACCTAGTAAATAGAAACAAAATTTCTCTAAAGCAAAAACCATAAAAAAAGGTTCTTTTTCAATTTATAATAATTTATTGGAGCTAGATTAAAATTCTTTGAAGTATAATAGATGGAATGTGAAGCTTTTCCCATTCACTATCTTATAACCGCCTTCATTGCATAATCACTTGCATCATACATGATCTTGAAGGGAAGACTCCAATCTGAAGGTTGAATCACTAGTGGAGACGTTAAGAGCTCTTTAAGCTTATTAAAGGCCTCCTAACATTTATCATTGAACTTAAAAGAGACATCCTACTGTAACAACTTGCATAACTGTAAGGCTATCTCTGAAACCTCCTTAATGAATCTACCATAAAAACCTACATGAATAAGAAAAGAACGCACTTTTTGCACATTTGAGGGATTAATTTAAGGTGGAAACGAGATCAATTTTAGATTTATTTACCTCTATACCCCTAGCAAATATAACATGCCCTAAAACTATACCTTGATCTACCATAAAATGCAAATTTTCCCAATTAAGCATAAGATAATTTCAATGCATCGTTTCAAGATAAGAGCAAGATTCTCTAGGCATTTATCAAAGGAAAAACATAAAAACTAAAATCATCCATGAATACTTTAATTATTTTCTTAACATACTCAAAGAAAAAGCTCACCATACATCTTTGGAAAGTGGTAGGTTTGTTGGATAATCCAAATGGCATCCTTTGGTAAGCAAATATATAAAATGGGCATGTAAATGAGTTCTTTTGTTGATCTTCCAATGCAATTGGGATCTAAAGATAACCTAAAAATCCATTTAGAAAATAATAATACTCATAACCAACCAATCTTTCAAGCATTTGATCAATAAAGGGAGGGGAAAATGGTCTTTACGAGTCACCAAGTTCAATTTTCTTTATTCAACACAAACTTGCCACTTAGTTTACACTTGAGTGGTAACTAACTCACCTTCCTAATTAGTCACTATAGTGATTTGAGACTTCTTTATAGAAACCTTAATCGGACTTACCCACTTACCGTTAAAGATTGCGCAAATGACTCTAGCACCGAGAATTTTCCACTTCCTTCTTCACGACCTCCATCATCGAAGGATTCAACATACGTTAATCTTTCCTTGCGGACTTAACATCCTCCTCTAACAAAATACAGTGTATGCATATAGAAGGGCTTATTCCTTGAATATCTACAATAGTCCATCTGATGGACTTCTTATACTCTCTCAACATTTGAACTAGATTCTCTTCTTAATTTGAAGTCAATCCATATATATGATAATTGAAAAGGTTTACTTATTTCCTAAATACGCATACTATAGGTAGGTGGGGAGTGGTTTCAGTTCCACATCAGGTACCTACATATCATAAGGTAGCAACTTCTGGTGAGATTCAGGTAACTGTATGGAATCCAAATTATACCTTTTGGGAGAGTGCTCCAATAATTCTAAGGTAGCAACCATTTCAATCAGCTTTTCTCCCACTTTAACCTTATTTTTGGCTTCTGATTCCATATGCTTAGTCAAAATTGTTTCTAAATGATCCTTACAACTCAATTTAAACATTTGCTACATTAGAGGATCAATCACATCAATAGAGAAAATAAAGTGAACATCAGGAGGATGTTTCAAGGCATCAAAAATATTAAAATGAATCACTTCCCCCATCAAATTCCATCGCAAAGGCGCCTTCATAAACATCTATCTTAGTTTGAGAAGTATTAAGAAATGGATCCCTAAAAAGATAGGTATTCAACTATATTTTCATCATTCATATCAACTACGCAAAAGTCCATAAGAAATACCAACTTTTTCACCTACACTAACACAACCTCAACTACACCATTAGGGTAAGCGTTAGTAAGGTTAGCCAATTATATTATAACACTTATTTCTTTTAAAGGTCTGATATGTTTTTAATTGATTATACATTTATTCTATAGCACTTAGTGATTAATGCTATAAAATGCTTAAGATATTCATTTTAGTTCATATCTGGCTTAGGTACAATTTAGAAGAGAAACAGCTAAAGTGAGTCAAAAGCATAATATTTGAGCCATCTTCCTGAGATTCACACTCATTTGCCTCCATGGAGAAAGAAGAAGAATGATTAAAAGAAGAGGAGACAAAAAAAGCATAGAAATGAAGAGTGCATGTTAAAGAAAAATGGCTCACGTGGCCATGAAACAAGTTGCATGGGTGTGTCACACCTATGCAATAATGGCTCATAGCTGTGAGACCTCATAGGGGCCATGCATGACCGCAAGTCAACTATGCTTGCTTGTGAAATCTTGCCAGCTCACCTAAAAACCTAGTTTTTAGTATAAATACATCATTTTGATGGCAAAATCAAATGAAAGATTTGAGGAAACATTTTAGGGGTTTCGGCAGGCGAAAAGGGGGGCAGAAGTCTCATTCTTTAGAGACCCATAGAGGGATAGCCTTTTTTGACTCAGTTCAGAGGTGATATCGATGCTTAAGAACCTAGTTTAGCATTTCTATCATTGTCTATGCTATTTTTTCTCTTCTTAGGGATAAATTATGTTATTTTATACTTATGGATTTAGGTTTTCATGTACAAATGATCTTTATTTTTGTTATCCTTAGATTATTTATATATGAACCTATTGCTAGAATTTTAATATAATCTGTAACTAATGGTTTTGAATCATTAAGGATAACATAAACTAGGTTAAATAACTCGAGCATATATGTTGTTACCTTGATCAATTTGTTTTCCTAATTCACAATGCAGCTATCCAATTAAATCCAAAGAGCTTGTTCTAGGTTGTTAGATAACTAGGTTTAATTAATAAGCTCTTCTTAGTTAAATATGACCGAAGGGAAAACTGTGGTTAAGAGAGCTTATTGTTAACCTACGATTAGTATTGCTAGGAGAGGTAAGAGAAAAATAATTCAATGAAGTATGTTTAGTTGCAATGAAGTATGATTAGTTGTGAGTAGGTTGAAATAGAACTAATGACTGGGTCCCTAACAAATTCATCACTTTCATCACTTTCGAATGTTTTCTTTTAATTTGTTTTTGTTAGTTTAGTTTTCTTTACTTATTTGAAAATCAACAAAAACCCTTATAACATAAACACCGATTATTTTCATTTCAAAAGCAAGTCAACACTTACCGTGGGGTCGACCTAGACTCATTGTTGTGCCAAAATAAGTTCTAAAAGCCTGGACTATCCCACTCGCAAGTATATGAAGTAGTTGTAGTTAAATACCCAAGTTCGTTTTCTCAAGGAGGTGAAATTGGTTCACTCAAATTAACTTGAATAAAAATAAAAACAAATGCATTGCTAAACATTCTATCCTGATTTTTTATGTAAAGACTTTAAATAAAATTATGCAATTAGTGTAACATCTCGTTCCCATATTAAGGGTTAGAGCCCGGGAATAACTTATATGAGAAATATTATTGAGAGATTAGAAAAATGCATCCATACTCATGCATAGTATTAGTATACACACATGTGATTTGATCAGTGCACACATTTGAATAATTTGTTCATGCACTCATTTGACATTTTTTAGGTATAAATGATTGTTTTAATGTGATTAGATATGGATAGTGATTATTTCGCCTTAAAAATTGATTTGGTGAATTAAACATCGGTTCCCTTGTCTATGAGCTAATATGTGGACTTTGCCCTTTGATTGAATTTGCTTGACCATTTGCTTAATACACAGTCCCATTGGAATGAATGGTGTGAGGAATTTTGAGAGAGATGAAGACTTTAAGGATGGTTATAGTGAAAAGTGAGAGGGAAATGGCTTCTTGAATTTAGAGAGAGAGTTAGAGACTGAGATGTGTAAGAAAAATGAGGGTGAGCGTAAACATATAGGTTAGAGGGTAGGAGGGCTAAAATTGGGAGAAATTTGCATGAAATTTATGTGTTCCACAATTGTCCCGCCACAGGCCATGATCGTGGCCCTGGAAATTTTTGCACTCTTCCCGATTTTTTTCCTTGTTTCACTCCCAAAGTCCTTCCATACCTTATAGTTGCATTATCACCTTATGGTTTCTTTGTCAAACCATTCTCATCCATTATGAAAAGGAGAAAAGTAAGAATTCCAAAGTCCTACTTATGCTTGATCTATTTAAGGCATTCAACTCATTTCAAAAGCACACAGAAATAGAATTGCAAACCTAATCAAATTATGAAAAGTGAACAACTAAAGATTGAAAATCATGGGTTACCTCTCATTAAGTGCTTTGTTTACTGTCGTTAGCTCGACGTTCTTTGTTTGCTTATGGTGGTTCAAATGGTTCATGTAATGGTAACGCCATTATAACTTTCATGAACTGCTCTCGAGCTACCGAACTATGCTTCTTTCTACCTTTCTTATTTGTTTTCTTCTTCTTACGAGTCCTTTGTCAAATTTGTGGTCATTCTAATGAGTCTTTACAGGTGTAACCTTGCTCTACTTGTTCATAAGATTCATTACACTTTATACCATCCATAGATTTGAAAGAATTGCTTTTAATATTAGAAACTTTAAATGACACCTTGTCATCCTCTACTCTTAGTGTCAATTTTCCCCCATCAACATCTATGACTGATAGGGCGATGGATAAAAATGGTGTCCCTAGGATAATATGTGTCTCCACATCCTCTTATATGTCTAAGATTACAAAATCTCCTATCGACCCTAACCAGAACATCCCTAACTACACCTCTAAGATGGTGGATTGATCTATCAACTGTTTGAACATGCTTCCTGTTAGGTGTTATTTCTCCTAACTCCATTTTCTTTTATAAGATATAAGGCATCATACTTATACTAGCTCCTAGATCTACAAATTTCTAATCCATTCTAACACTATCAATAGTGCGTGGGATGTAAAAATCTCCCAGATCATTTCTCCTTTGTGGTAGTGTTATCACTTCAATGGAGTTCTTTGTGCTTGGTAATTCCTTCTCTAGCTTCCCTTTTATAGCTTTTGTTAGAGCGATTCATGCTTGTAATTGTTCTATTATATCCAGAAAATTATTCAGCTCAGCTTCCTTTTATTTCCTCATTACACGAATAGGGTATGGAATCACAAATTGATATTTCTTGATTCCATTCAGGTTATATTTAACCTATAGGGAAATTTTATTGGTCTTTTGCCTATTTTCTTCCCCCTCATCTCAATTTGAGTAAACTTTTTCTTCAGTAACCTAGGTGATTAACATCATCCTTTCCTTTGGATTTGTCTTAGTGTTGCTAGGAAGAGTTCTTGGACTTGTTTCGACAATGCATCTGCCAATTGGCCCGTTTGGACTTCCAAGTTATGTATAGAGGAGGTATGGTTCTTTGTTACTTGTTCAAATTTTCCTTCTAGCCTCGTATGAGAGTCTTACACGCCCCAATCTTTTCTAAAATTTTATCTACCTTAGAGTCCATTGAGTTTGCTGTCTCTTGTTGGAAACCAAGTGGTTCTTGAGGTTAGAATTAACCTCTTACATTATTCGACCAAGAGAAGTTTGGGTTTATTCACCCCTCCTCAACCAAATTGCGCTCCCATATATTTAACTTGTTCTAATTCATGGTCTTTCATTAAAAAGCAGCCAATGGTGCTATGGTTATCTTGTTTATACAACTCGTATCTTTGCTGAATGGCTTTCATAAGAGCTACAGAAGATGCTTTCATATTATTTATCTGTCAGGTCAAATTATCAATCTTAGTTTGCATTTAAGTGATTGGGTCAACAGCTAAAGCTCCCTTTTACTCGTGGAGGGCTCTATATTGGCTACTCCTATCCCTTGTCTAAAGAAATTGTTACTAGCCATTTTTTCAACAACTATTCCACTTCATCCACTGTTTTCCTCATCAAAGATCCTCCTAATTCTACATCAATAATGCCTTAGGTAGGTAGGTTCACTCTGTTATAAAAGGTTTGCAAAGGGAATCCCTTAGATAGATCGTGGAGAGGGCACCTCCTTTGTAAGTCTTTTCACTTTTCCCAAGCCTAATAAAGTGACTTATCATCATTATGTTGAAAGTTTGTAATTTTCTTAATTATCTTTATAGTATTCATGAGGGGAAAGTACCTATCTAAGAAAGCTCACACTACTTATTCTAAATTTGTAACATTCACGAGACTTTATGAGTAATACCATACCTTAGGTTTATCCTTTAGTGTGAAAAGATAGAGCCTTATCTTAATGACATCTTTTGACATCCTATGATATCAGAAATATTGCATATTTCTAAGAAATTGACTATATGGGCGTTAGGGTCCTCATTAGTCAGCTCGTAAAATTAAACATTAGTTTGTAGCAAGTTTAATTTGCATTTCAAATGAAGTTGCTTGAACAAGTGGTCTAACGACACCTTGAGTGGTTGCATTAAATCCTAGTATCATGAAATGCTGACAGTCCACAATTAGTGTTGATGCTAAGTTTTAATCTTTTTAAAATCCTCATAATACTACAATCACATAAGTCGTGAATTATAGTATGTGAGGTGTTGATCCCAGGAGGAGTTATTGACTAATCTAATCCTAAGTTATCTAAAGCTTAAGGAATTAATAAAAATAAAAAATAATAGAAAAGTAAACACAAGAATATGATTAGCGAAAAATTAATTTGTAAAATTAACGCAAAAGAAATCAACTTAAGCAACAATAAATTGACAATGGGAAAACACAGAGGAGATTTTATCAAATTATCAGAGATGGGAGTTTTTTTCTATCATTGATGCTATACTAACCATTTATGTGTTAGTGTGGTGTCGATTCTAGACTATCGAAGGGAAGCTTACTCTCTCTTAAGTTATAATCATAAACCTAAATTAATAAACTCTCATTAAGTTTAGTACCGAACATTTAATCTCTCAATTATAAAGAGCACTAGCCTTAATTAGTTCCTAAGCTTTTTAATAAACAATCGAGTCTCACATGGGATCTCTCTTTGTATAATTATTGATTTGATTAATTGCATGATCTATTAGATTATTTAACTCTCATTAAACAACCTAATCATTTCATATTCAATTCACTCTCAAGATTTAACATCAAAACATAAAGATATTGCAATCAATCACAACACCTAATTGCAATAACACAAAAACGATTAGATTAACATCAATCAAGTCAAAATCCCTAAAGGAAATTAAAACATCATCATTAAATCCAAATCTATACGTATATTCATATCCATCTTATACATTCAATAAAGAAAAATCAAGATGAATGAAATTGTCACTTGGAAAAGGACTGGGATGACTCAGGAAGGCAGCAGCATCGGAAGCTATCTCCTCTTCTTCTTTTTCTTTCTCTTTTTCTTCTCTCCTCTTAAAGCTTTTCCTAAAGTGGCAAAATAGAGTATCTCTTTTTTTAGGGTTCCTCTCTTTTCCTTCTATACTCTTTTCTCTTATAGGTAATCCTTTTTTAAGGTCTGAAAAGTCTGAAAAATCCCTTGAAAATTTGAATCCAAAAGGTCATCTACATTTGTTATTGCATAAGCCATAATAGTGGCCTATAATGCCATGATCACGCACTTGATTTCACCTTTTTTATTAGGATCAATTATGAGTGGCTTGCTTCCATCCTTTTCATTCAACATTGGTTTTGTAGCCTATAAGTAAACTACAAATTTCAAAATAATCAGAAGGACAATATTTATAACATTCTGGAAACCAATTAAGCTAATAATGTTCTTTTTTTGAGTGAACTGCAAAAAAAAAGGGAATAAAAAAATCCATGAATCTTCCATCGAATCCAATAGTTTGTCCTGTAAGAAGGTTAGTTACTCTCTTTCTTCCTTAATCACCTTCATATCCTCTACTTTTTCCACTTCACAAATAGAGACTTTCATAGCTTCTTCAAACTCGATGTTTGTTGTCCTCTTTTCTTCGTCTGTTTGTTCTTTAAAAGATTCGAACACATAAATTATCCTAAATAAGTTACTATCATTCGTATTCTTTAATACATTAGTTATGTTGAATGCCACTTAGTCATCATTAATCAGAAGGATAAGTTTGTTTCCATGAACATCTACCCAAGATTTTTTGATGTTCATATATAGTATATCAAGAGCTAGTGAATAAAAGGGAGGGTTGGCATTTTTATCTTCAATCTCTTTCTTCGTCTCTTGGTCTTCAATAAGGTAAGGTTCAGTTTAGTTTTCCACCAATCCTTCTAGCTCTCCCTTATTTTTAAATATGATAACCTCATATTACTCTCTTTGATGTATTTCCCTATTACTTAGAGAGTCTGCCACACTTCTCTTACAAATTTCACGGGAAAGTTGTCTCAATCGAATTTCTAGGTTGTGAATAAACGAGGCATGATTTTTTGTTACTTGCTTAATTTGTGGTTCTAGTCTCTTCTGGCACTCTTCCATATTCATGAGCTTATCTAGGATCTTGTTTAATTTAGAACCCCATGAACTCGACTCATCTTGCTGTAAGTTCTAATAGATCTTGACGTCCTAAATAAGTCCTTACTTTATTAGACCAATAGAAATCAGGGTGTTTTTTCCACCCCCAAGTGTGCATGTTCTAATAAGGATCGTTACTTCCCTAGCCATACTGTGCCTCATTGTAATTTGCAAAAGTTCCTTGCTCTTTATAATATTTATCTTCCATTATTGTTCTTTCCATTTCTCCTTAGCATTTAGCTCTTGAGGTGTCATATTTCTCCTTGAACATAAGGCCTACTAGGCTATCAAGGCCATAAATTGGAATCCAAAGGTAGGTGGAGAAAAGAAAAAACTGTAGTTAAATAAGTTGGTCAAATTAAGGCTATAAGCTTATAATAATGCCAGATTCCACAAGGAAAAGGTAAAGAGGTGGCATGATGCACACATCAGGAAAAAGGAGTTCAATGCAAGTGATATGGTTTTACTCTTCAACTTTAGACTCTAGTTGTTTCCGAGAAAGTTAAAATCTAGATAGAGCTTCCCATCTGGACTTGTGGAGTTGTAAAACATGCATGTGAGACTTTTAAGGTAAATAGCCACCATTGCAAGTCCTACTATAGAGAACAAGTGCCCACCGAGCAAGAAAGAATATTTCTCGGACCCCTACCCATAGCCAGAGAGTGATCAAAGTCTTACTAGTGACTTTAAAAACTAGCATGGGTTGTTTTTTTTTATTGGATATTTGTGTTTATATTTTATTTATGTTAGGTTTGTTTTCTTTGATACAAGAAAAGAAGCAGTGTGAGCTATAAGGAATACGTGAGCCACCACCAACCCAATTCTCGACACTAATACCAACAAGCTTTCTCATGCCTCTTTATTTATTCATTTATGATTTTTAATATATATTATGTGTGGTTATTGTTTGATGTGTATCGCTTTCACACATTGAGGACAATGTGTTGTTCAAGTGTGGAGGAGAGGTATGAAATTTGCATTGCATAGTGCATGTCTTATTTAACTCCCCATTTTTTCATGATTTTTCATGTTTTTATGTTAATGTGCAAATTTTTTTAATTTTTTGTGTGTAATTGTGTGATTGTATGGATGATTAGTGGATGGAATTTTATGTGAATTAGCTTAATTTTGAACAATGTTGTTGAAATGGTGACATGTGTTAACTTAGGAAGTTAGATTACAAGTAGCTTTAACATAAACATATGTGTTAATTAGGAGAGGAACTTGGTTTTACACTTAATATCGCTAATTCACATGAAGTTATCATTAGAAGCCGTTAAATCAGTAGACAAACTCAGTTCCCCTTTCATGAAAAAATAAGCTAAAAGAAATGAAGTAGGCCAAACAAAAGAAAAAGAAAAGGAAAAGAATATGTGTTAATAACAATTTCACTAACCCAAAAAGGGTTAAGAATAAAGTATTAGCCGGTTATGAGTTGTGATCTAATTAAGTAACTGGGGGCATTTATCACAATGTTTGTCTTTACATCAAAAGGCTAAAAGGACGTTCCAACTAAGCTAGCTTAATAAATAAAAAAACATCACCTAGTTAAGTAACTGGGGGCATTCATCATTAATGTTTGTCATTGCATTAAAAGACGAAGTTAGCATTACAAAAATGAGAAAAAGTGTGTGTGTAATAAAAACTCAACTAATCTGATAAATTAGCTAAAAATTTTCATGAAAGGATAACTTGGATAGTTAACCATTTAAATGATCAATAATTATAAATACACATCTGCAAGTGACCTAGGTTTGAAATTGAGTTGTTAATATCTTGATCAATGTGTATGTTTATATTAAAGTACTTAAGCATAACGGAATAAGTCAATACATTGGACTTGTGATGTAACTATTTTTTATGATTAAGTTGATTGCATAATGTTTCGAGTCAGTAGCCATCAATTTTGACATTGTATCGTGTATGTTTTTATGTATTTGTGTTATTTATATTATTTTTGTGTTTGAATTTGCTTAAGGACAAGCAAAAGTTTAAGTGTGATGAAGTTAATAGGTGGCATTTTTACAAACTTTTCTTAAGATAATTTGTTAGTTAATTATGATAAATTGATTGTTATTAACTTTTTTAACTTATGAATGATTATGTATGAATGTATATGAATATGCATGAATGTGTGAGAATTAGCTCTTTAAGATTAGGTTTTGCATAAATCTTGTATGGCATTATTGCACTTCTTTTTCTTACATTATATTGTTGTGAATTGCATATGTTTTAGGCATGATTAAGTGATTAATTTTATTGTTAATCGATAGGTTTAAAGGTGGTTTTGAGGGATGGAAAAATAGAAGAAACAAAGAGAAAGTGAGTCATATGACTGATTGCATATTTCTTATATGAATAAGTTTTAATAATTTAATCTCGATATTCTTTAAGAGCATGGGTCCTTCGGGTAGTACCTAAGGTATCGATCCCATGAGGAGGGTTAATCTAATCCTAAAATCTAAAGCTAAACACAATTTGTAATAATTCAAAATGAACAAAACTAAAGCGAGAAATTATTTCAATCACACAATCAATTTTAAGAATCAAATTCAAAAATATAAACAAGATAGCATATGCAAGGCCAAATTAAGAATCAACCTAAGACCTACCAATTAAGAAAAAGGAGAAATTTATTCAACTTTAAAGAAAACCTAATTGATTATGTATTATTAGATTACTGGTTCTAGACGATACTAGAGTTTATTACTCTCTCTCAAATTATAACCATTAACTTTAATTTATAAACCCTAATCAAATTATGGGAATTGTAATCTCTCGATTCATAATCCATCCAAAACCTAAATTGGATCTGAAGTTGCCCAAAACTACTGAAAAGCTATGCAAGATCTCTCTTCACACAAATTTACCAAATTGTTTTAACTCTTTTTCTATTAAATTACCTAACTCTCGTTAGCCCAATTTAATGATATTTCACTTGGTTCACCCTCTCAGTTTATCACCGAATCTTGCAAGTGCAAAATTTAAATCATAAGAAATCTACTAAAAACATGACAATCAAACTTCATTAATATCAGAGACGAAATAACCTGAAGGTGAGTTTAGACAATTCTTAACATTCAACAATCCTACCATCAACGGCTATCCCAAATTCTATACAATCATAAAATTGAAAATAAACCAGAAATAGAATCAAAACAGATGACAAAGGTAGCAATGGTGGGAAACCTCTTATTCTAGAAAGTACTTCACGTAGGCTTCTCCTCCACGTCTCTCTTCCTTAGTCTCTTTCTCAATCTCTCAATAAACTCTCTTGGCATTCTGAATTGTGGCTAATGTAAATCCCTTCTTCTTATGTTCTACTTATTCTTTAAATAACTTTTGTGTTTTGAGATCCCTAGGGTTTTTCTGGGGTCAAAATGGTCCCAAAAGTCCCTCGAAACTTAACGTTTTCTCTTGTTTGCATGTATGCCCAATGTAGACCATGATCGTAGCCCTGCATGCCACGATCGTGGCCTGCATCCAACCCTTCTAGCCATGATTGTGGGTTGTGGCATAGTGTTCTATCACGATCGTGGGCTGGCTCCCATACTTCTGTCATGAATGCGGCCTATTGTTTTATGATTATAGGTTGATGTTTCAGCCTGAATGTCTCTGAAACTTCTTTGTTCTTCGAAGTTGACCCTAAAACACTAAAAAACACATAAAGGTACCTCAAAAGTATAATATTTAAGCTCAAATACTTATACTAACCCAAATTAACACAATTCTAAGCTAAACGCATACTAAACTATCAATTTAACCCTTAATACATAACAAACTAAGCCCTAAAACATGATGCAATTCACACCTATCAACATCACCAAACTTAAACATTTTCTTGTCCTCAAGTAAACAAATCAACAATCACACAACACACCATGTAGTAATGAGACAATGACTTCAACTTTGTGAAATAAATTTAATCTTAATCACAATCATTCAAGTTATATCAAATCATTAATATGCAAAGTCTGCATCTAAGGGCTTTGAATTGAATATACAAATTAATCCAGATCTAAGTGTTTATTTGTTTAACCTTTTCAATTACACACACACAATAATCATTCTTTGGTCATTCAGACTCTATAACTGCTCCTAAGTATGTTTTCAAGAAAAATGATGCTATTACTAGTTCAGTAGGTTTATTTATTTATTTATTGAACATGGACTTAGTCTTTTTACGCAAAGGCAAACATTGTTACTAATTACTCAACTAAGTCATGTTTTTATTAAACTGCTTGGTTGGAACATCATTATAGCTTTTTGACGTGGAGGCACACATTTTTTATGCATGTCGATATGGTTACTCAGCTATATCACGTTCTCAACTGGCTACTAGCTCTATTCATAACCCGATGGTTAGCAAAATAGTTATTTATTTAACAAACTTTTTTATTATATTGCCTACCTTGTTTTAGCTAGTCGTTTCCATGAAAAATACCAATAAAGCTACTTAAGTTAAAAAGCCTTAAATTATGAATGAATGTGACAATTTAGAGGGTGACAAACTTATCCTAAATCCTAATTAATTTGTATATTTATCTAAAGACACTAATTCACTCATTTTTGTGAGCTAATGATTCTTCACAACCTAATATACTATGTTTCAAGTTAAATTAATTTCAATCCATTGAAGCCATTGACATATTCAAATAATTCACAAAATGCAACCTAACAACTATCATACCATATGCAAAATTACATATGAAGCAAAACATAACCCTCTCAATACTTGAATAACACATTGTCCTTAATGTGAGAAGGGAACAAACAACACATAAAAATAAAAACAGAAAATAAAAATAAAGATGAAAACTAATTTGAAAAAGAAAGGGGTTGCATAAAGTATCATGGAGATGGAGGTGCGGATGTTGTTAGAGGTGGCATTTGAATGCCTTGAGCCTCAAAATTTGATGGACATGCTGTCATTGAGTTTAGGTCATCTCCCTTATCATTCTAGAGTTCTATACTAATTGATCTGTAATCACCATATTGTTTGTGAAAATTGTGTCCAAAACTTTCTTCTATCTCGTTTCTTCTGTCTCTTCTTCCTCCTCGAACTCTTCACTGGTTGAGTCCTATTCAGCTTGCTGAGGCGATGCTGAACTCAAACTCGCCTGACTGGCACTAATCTTATCATGTGTCTTCTGGTTTATATCTTGAAGTTTCAAGTTGTGGGACTTAAGGATTTCAGCTCACCTAAATGGTGATGATGTAGAAAGTCTAGGAGATGGACATTTAACCCACTACAATCCACGCCATAATACTCAACAATAGCAAAAACTAAGTACCCCATACCTAAATTATTGCTCCTTTTGTGTGGAGTCGCAACAATAACATTTAGCACATGTATGGAGGTGTACACAGAAATATTATGGTCTATGCACCACAATATAAAGAGTTCTTTTATGGAACATTTGTTTGTTTTTTATTTATCAAAAACTAGTTTGTACAGCAACAAGTGTACATAGGGGGTTCGTATTATATTATTGTGGGCATTTTTGGCATCAAATTGTTCTATCTTAGTGAGCTCGTTCCAATAGCGAGAAGGATAAAAATCATCATGTTGATCGATAATGGAGGATTTAGGAAACCCACACATATCGCACATGATTTCTATGTTCAACTTATAAACTCATCCCTACAGCCTAAACCATATTTCCTTAGGCTTCCTAGGTCTATAAGAAAGGGAAGTGAAAATTTCCAAAGTGAGCTCCTTGTAGATAGGAAAATGAAAATGTATAAATTTCGCCCACTGGATTCTTTTAGCTAAGTTCTCTACACTATCACTCAGTTCTAACCTATCACGTGTTTCAAAATAAAAATATTTAGGAACTACTATTTGTTTAGCATTTAGGGATTGAAAACGAATACCTTCCTCCTCTGTGTAGATCGAGAAGGGTTCTCTGAAGTCTGCTGCTTTATTTCTTCTCCCTCATCCCAAAACTTGATTTTGTCCTGATGATTACTCTCATCTGGCCGATTGCTTAATGCGTGACATATTTGCTTGTGAATAGGTAAAGTTTGAAGAAATTTGAAAGTTTAAAAATTTTGTAAAGAGATGTGAGAGTGTTTGGAAGTTTCAAATCTAGAGAGATAAAGTAAAAGTGAAAGTGAATGAAAAAGTGAAGTTAGAAATGAATATATACGTGGTTGGAGTGTAAAACGGTAAATTTTCTTTAAAATTCACATGTCTCTCTTTTCTGTGGCGTGCAGTTTTCCACCATTTTTCATTTTTTTCTTCTTTTTTTGTTTTCACATTTTTTTAATTCACTTCTTAATTATTTTGTAACCCTTTCACCTCTCTTTTGTTTATTTGATCGATCATCCAATTTATCTCGAAGTGTTTGGAAACAAAATAATACTAACTACGGAATTTAAAATTTCTAACAAAAACAATCAAAGGAAATAAAATTCCATGGGTTGCCTCCTATATAGCGCTTCCTTTAACATCAGTGGCTCGATGTTTTATCCTTGGAAACTCAGCCGGGGTCAATTATGAGCGGCTTGTGTTGGCCTCCGAAATTTTTCATTAAGCATAATATTTTATGGAACAATCATGGAATTCAAATTTTTGCCTTAGAATAAATAGAATTGTTAAGCATGATTTAAATGAATTATAAGGTCATGATGGAATAATTATTGGGTTTTAATTATTTATTTCAGTGTTAGTAGGATTTTATTACACAAGTTAGCTAAATTAAAGCAATAAGAATGCATATAGGGCAATTATGGCATGTCACTTAGTTTTAAAAACCATGAAGCATGAAATGAAGGGTAAGGTTGACATTTCACACTCATTATTACACAAGTTGTCTTCTTCATTAGATGAAGAAATGTGAAATAAAGGGAGAGAAGAAGTGAAATATGTAAAAGAGAAAGAAAGGAGAGGGAAGGTTTCGACCATTTAGAGAAAAAGAAGAAGACAAGCTTAGGTTTCATCTTTTCTTAGTTTCCAAGAGTGAATTTGAGATTATTCAAGAAGAGGGAAAGAAAAAGAGGAAGAGAAGAGCTTCCATTTGAACCAAAAATCTGTTTGATTGGTGACGATTCAACATAAGCTCATTTTTTTAAAATCCTTTGGAAGGAAGGAATTTTGATTCATGAAACTTAGGAAATACATGGTTTAAGTATTCTAGAATCAATTTTTAGTAAATATGCTATTTACATTCCCATTTGTATTCCCATTAAATCGAATTTTTTGCCAATGTTAAAGGAAATCAAGAAAGGAAAGAGAAGAAAGAGGAGGGGCATTTTAAAGCAAGTTTTTAAGGAAGGAATCCACTTGGGTTACATGTTTATAGTTTAAGTTAATGAGCAATTAGTATTTTCCTAATCAATAGATTTATTTAATTGCTTTATAAATGTTGCATTTATTGTTTCTTAAATGATTTAAGTATTTATTACATGTTTCGTACATGAATCTTGATGATGATTCACGAAATGATGATGGCAATTGTATTTGAAATATATCATGCTTATGGAAATCATGTTTCCGAAAAGTGCCTTTTGTGCAATATGTTTACAAGTCATGAAATTTATATTTGTGTTTGCGTTTGTGTTTGTGGTGTCCATCATGTTATGTCATCTGCACGTTGACCACGTTAGAGGTTTCTTCCGCCCGATTGCTAGTGACATGGAGCTCTATTACGGACTCCCTCATGTTTATTGGAGCTTTGTAAGAACTCCCTCATGTATATAATTTAACTACAAAGCTTTTCCATCATGTTTATATAGACTACCCAAACCATTATGCTTGCTTATGTTGTTTATGATTTGTTTGACAAGTTTGAGAATTTGAGAAATACATGTCTTAAGTTTTTTATGATTTATTTGACAAGTTTAAGAATTTAAGAAATACATGTCTTATGTTGTTTACGATTTGTTTGACAAGTTTGAGAATTTAAGAAATACATGTTTTATGGTTTCAATGCATCTTACTATGGCATGAATATTTTCAATGGTTTTGCTTGTTCTTCGCTATAAACTTGTTTTCCACGAGCTATTAGCTCACCCCCTTCCTCCCCATCTCCAGGTGATGAGCAAGTGATCGAGTGATCGAGAGCTAAGGCACCACTCCAACTCTACATATTTTTGTATTTAAATTAGTTATGAAAACTCAAGGCTTTAGCCGCATTTTAAGTATTACTTATTCATGTATATTTTTTTATTTTGTATTATAAGTCCAACGATGTATTTGTGTCTTAAAATGCCCATTAAAGCTTTGTAAAACTCCACTCATTTGAAGTTAGTGAAATATATTTATGTTTTGCTCATGTCTTTCCAAGTTCCGCATTACTCATATGGCGAGACATTTCAGATATACACTAGTCATAAGAGTTTGAAGTATCTATTAAGCCAGAAAGAGCTGAATATGAGACAGAGAAGATGGATAGAGTTACTAAAAGACTATGATTGCACAATTGAATATCATCCGGGGAAGGCCAATGTAGTGGCTGATGCTTTGAGTAGAAATTCAAATATCAATGTAGCTCAGATTCAATTATTAAGGTTACCAAGCCTGATTCAGTTGAGAGTTTTGAATGTAGAGTTAAATCTAGAGTATAATGAAGTATTGACAACTACATTGAAACCGAGGCCAATGTTGTATGATCGGATCAGAAGAGTACATAGTAAAGATCCTGAAATGGTGAAATTGATTGAGAAAGTTAAGAAGGATACAGATTCTGAGTTTGAATTTAGAGATGA
>JAOSBO010186593.1:0-22796 GCA_027563915.1 Erythroxylum rotundifolium
ATTGAAGCTTTACCTAATGATCAAGCTTTTTATAGTTGTTAAATTGAGGAACATTGGCCTTTCCCTTTGAAGATGAACTCTTGGCTAAATAAGCTCCATCAACTTTCTCTTTAATTATGTCATCCCTCATTGGTCTTCTTTGGTTCAGAGCTTGAAAAGCATTAAATAACTCTACGAAGGTTATTTTTGATAAATTTTTAGAATCTTCAAGTGAGAAAATTTTGACTTATACCTTTCAGAAAAAGTCATAAGAAACTTGTCACTTATTAACCACGAAGTTCTTCACCAAACATTTTGATTTGATAGATAATGGACATAAGCTTGTTTCCATATTCTTTGAGACCTTTAGATTTCTTCATCTTTAGCATCTCAAATTTGCTTTTGAAATTCAAAACTTACGTAAACCTTGTTTGATTATTGCCTGCAAACTCTTCCTTAAGCTTTTTCCATGCTTCTTTAGGTGATTCACAAGCCATTATGCTTGTAAGAATTCCTTCTGACATGATCAAATGTACACAATAAAGTGCTTTTGGTTTCCTTGCCACTTCTTCATCATACATTTTGATTTGATTTAGTGTAGGATTTTCTAAAAGTGGAGTATAATTAAAGTCACTCTCATTAATCTCATATAGACTCAATGTTTTTAAATAGGATTTCATTTTGATAGCCTAATAAGTGATAATTTTCTCCATTGGAAATATAGATAGGAAGAAAAATTTTATTTTATACCATTGCACAAAGGTTGAACACTTATAAAAATTTACTCTATCATCACTTGCTCGTAAAACCCCAAGTGATTTGTTAGAAAATATAATAATCAACAAAAGACAAAGCTTTGATGGAAAAAAAGTGAAGATTTTACTGCTAGCTTAACTCAACAAATAAGAATGTTAGCCCAAATAATTAGGCAAACTGTTAAACTAAAAATTCCTAAAAACAAGTATACTAATGTCAAATGAAAAACCACTAACCTAAATTCAACTTAATAGAAAAAATCAATAATAAACATATGCTTAAATAACAAAACACTAATACCCACTACTCCTAAAATAATGGGAAACAACTAAATAGTAGTTTGAAGCACTTTAATCAACACTCCTCTTTGCTTAACTTCATGGGGCACTTCTCTTCATAACTTGTAAAGCACTTCTCTTTAATATGATACACTTCCCATCATCATAACTAAATTTGTTAATGCACTTTATCACTAACCATTGATTTTTGGAGCACATCTCTCTATAGTACAATATCTCACTAACTAATCTAAGAAAAGTTTGTTCTTTATTTCAAATTTGCAATTCTTTTTACAAATGCTTAAATATCTTACACGTGTAACATTAAGACTTTTCCTTATAACAAAATCTTTCTCTTTATGACTAGGCTTTTTACAATTGTTATAATGAGGAACATTGGCCTTTCCCTTTGAGGATGAAGTCTTGGATAAATAACCTTCATTAACTTTTTCTTCAATTTTGTAATCCTTTATTGATCTTCTTTATTCCACAGCTTAAAGAGCATTAAGTAACTTTGCAAAGATTATTTTTGATAGATCTTTAAAATCTCCAAATGAATAAAATTTTCACTAATACCTTTTGGGAAGAGTCACAAGAAACTAGTCAACTACTCGTTGAATAGAAAATTCTTCACGAAGCAATTTGATTTGATTGACAATGGACATGAGTTGCTTTCATATTCCTTGACAACTTCAAATTTCTTCATCTGTAGCATGTCAAATTCTCTTTTAAGATTAAAAATTTGCATAAACCTTGTTTGATTATTTCCTTCAATCTCTTCCTTAAGTTTGTCCCATACTTCTTTAGGTGATTCATAAGCCATTTTGTTTGTAAAATTTCTGTTTGACACGACCAAATATATATAAGAGAGTGCTTTTGGTTTTCTTGCCACTTCTTCATCAAACTTTTTTATTTGATTTAATGTAGATTTTTTGAAAGTGGGGTAAGATTAAATCACTCTTAAACAACCTATCATAGGCTTAAGGCTTTTAATTAGGATTTCATTTTGATGGTCTATGAATGATAATTTTCTCAATTGGAAATAGGGATAGGAAGAAAAAATTATTTGATGGTCTATGAATGATAATTTTCTCAATTGGAATAGGGATAGGAAGAAAAAAATTATTTGATGTCATTTCATAAAGGTTGAACACTCACAAAAGTTTTACTCTATCCTTATAAGCCCATAGAAACCTTAGAGCTTTAATACCACATTTGTTTAAAAATATAATAATCAACAAAAGAAAGAGCTTTGTTGGACAAAAGAATTAACTCAACAATCAGAATGCTAGGCCTAAATAAATTGGAAAACATTTGAATTAAATCGTCCTAAAATCAAGAAATTAAAAAAACTAATGTGGAATGAATAGCCACTAACCTAAATACAACTTAACAGAAAAAAATCAATAATGAACACATGCTTAAAATATAAAACAATATTACCAACTACTCCTAAAAAATAAGAAACAATTAAATATTAGTTTGAAGCATTTTAATCAACAAAGAGGACCATATCAATATGGTTGTTTTATTTTCTTTATTTTGTCTCTGTTTCTTTATATTCAAAGCGATGCCTATGAATGAAAGATAAGATGATCCTATAGAAATGGTGTAGCAACCTCATCTAATGACCATAAATAATGCAACAAGCATTTCATAATAACAACAGTTCCTGGTGTTACTTGAACTAATATCCAAATAAAACTCCAATCCATGAAAACCTACTAAGGAAAGCTTATTTTTTTTATATAAACATGAAATGTGCGTAACCTTCAATTGAATAAAATAAAACTCGTACATTGGTATGTCCTAAAATTTTTTACAAAAATCTCCCAATACTAATTTATGAGTCAGATTTAGAGCATATATATTCTGAAGTGAGTTGACTAAGTTGAATGAAGGGTATTGTATGTCTACTTAGCCTGCTAGATAATGTTGAAAGGGCCTAAGGAAATAGATAAAGTATACCACTAGGCTCAAGAACCAACTTCAAGCTATTAGCCTTTTTAGATCAATTGACTTTGTAATTTGAGCTACAATTGGTTATGGTACAAAAAAGAATGTAAATAATGGATCACCACTATTGGGTGAAAGTTGAAGAAGCAACAATACTACTCAATCCCATCTTTTACTTCAATATATTAAGCTAATAAAAAAACTTAGTTCCTTTTAGAATTTCAACAGTTTCATAGATTATAAGTTTGATAGGCTACTGATAAGTTCTTTGTAAGTTGTCATACTCTACATAATTACCACCACTAATCAAGAAAACCACCAAAGCTTCTTAAAATGGACTTAACTAAAGCTCGACTTGGGAGCACGTCAAAAGGAAAGAATTATTTTTAAGGTTAGATTTCCCCTCCATCAATGTTTCCAGGGTCCTTATTAATGCACTAATAAATTGTTAGAAGTCAAACCTGTTTAGTCAAAAAACAAATGAATTGTATTTACTTAGGACTATCACTTTCTTAGCTGTGTGCTAGCTATCAAAGTTTCTTAATAGAGTTGTCTTATTAATGGAATTATAGTTGTCAAAGTTAGTAAACAAACTGACTTCCAAAGCCTATAAAAGGACCCCTGTGGTTATAATGTATGTATAATAAAAAAAAGAGAAGAAAAACATAGAGATAGGGTAGAAGCTCATATAGCAGTAGCTATTGAAGAGTGTCAAACATCAATTTATTATCGATATATTATTGTTTGAGTTATAATTGTGATTTTACATTTTTAACAAATTGTATCATAGTAAGGTTCATGACTACATTTCAAGAACGTGAAAAATGGCCAATATGATTCAGCCTCAAATTCCAAAATTAACAAAGACAAATTATGAAAACTAGAGCATCCAAATAAAGATAATACTTGAATCACATGATTTGTGGGAGATTGTTGAAGAAGGCTACACTGAGCCTGAAGATGCAACTGTCGAAACATTTTTATCAAATGTACAGAACATAACACTTACGGAATCACATAAAAATGAAAAGAAAGCTTTGTTTTTAATATTTTAAGGAGTTGATGAATCAAAATTTGAAAAATATCAAAGGAAAAAAAGTTAAAAGATGCATGAGGAACTCTACAAATATCTCTTCAAGGAGTTGAAAAAGTTAAAAGGTCTAGCTTTAATCTCTTAGAGAGAAATTAAAAATGTAGATTTAGGAAAAGATTAGTGATTATGTTACTCATCTAAAAATAGTGGCAAATGAGATGAAAAAATGGAGCAGCTCTTGATGATGTCAGTGTGATGGAAAAACTTTTACATTCACTGGAAAGGAAATTTTACTATGTTGTCCTACCATTAAAGAATCAAAGAATTTGTCACAGACCTTTATTAATGAGCTTATAGGCTCTCTTCAAGATTATAAGCAGAGAATGATCCAAAATGAAAAGGTGGTTTGGAACAAGCTTTGCAAAGCAAGTTATCTATTGGTGACAATCAAACTACTAGCAGTTGTGAACAAGGTAACGGAAATCGAGGTAGCTATAGAAGTGTCTACAGAAGTGGACATAGTGGATGAGGACTTGGTAGGGAAATTTTTAATAAAAGGTCAAACAAATGAAGGTAATGATATATACAGTCATGGTCGAGAATTCCAAAATTAAGGAAGGGACGATATTTGACAATCAGGTGATAAATCACAATTGAAATGTTATAATTGTAAAAAGTATGCCCATTTTAGTTACGAGTGCAGATTAACCCCTAAAAGGGAGGAAACAAACCATTTTGTAGCAAGAGAAGATAAAGAAGCTAAATTGACTATTTTCCTAACATACAAACGAAATGAAGAGTGCAAGAAAAATGTTTGGTATCTTAACACTAGTGTTGGCAACCATATGTGTGGGCAAAAATAGTTGTTTACAAATTTGGGTGAAACTATCCACGTAGAAGTGACTTTCGGTAACTCATCAAAAATTCCAATTAAATGTAAAGGTAAACTTATGATTACCTTAAAAAATGGAGACAAGAGGTTTTGGACCCCAAAATTTTTCTTAGAATTTATTCTATTAAATTAGCAAGCATGAGTAGAAATTAGAATTTTTTTAATTTAAAAAATTTGGAGTTAGTTATGAATATATTTTACTTATATGTTTTTGCACGGATTAAATGGAAATGCTAAAGTTAAGTTAAGGGGTAAGTTGAAATTAAGTTAAATATGGAAGGGTAAGTTAGGAAAGACAAAAGGTTGTCTTAAATTAATAAGTGAAAAGTGCATAAGAGTCGTGTGGAAGTAAGAAAGAAGGAGAGAAAGTCGTAGAAGAAACTAGAAAAAGAGAAGGAGAAACCGAAGCATAGAAAGAAGAAGAAGGAACGAAAGAAAAAGGAGAAAGACAAAGAAGAAAAAGGTTCAGCTGAGTTTTTAGGTATTCTTTATCTACTCTTCTTGTTTTGGTAGAAGAAGGAACTAGAGAAAAATAAGATTTATGTGTTGAAAATGAAGAGAGAAAGAAGAGAACCAAGAAATCCACTTTCTTAGATTTTCATGGATTTTCAACTAGATGTTTAGTTATTCTAGCTTAGATAAACCAAGAGTAGATTAAGTCTAAGTTCATTTGGATATTAAAGCTTTATGGAAGTTCTTTAAGTATATTAGTTTAAATGAAATTTTGTTTGTTTGAAGAGAACCAAGAAAATCGTAGGCAAGAGTAAGAGGAGAGACAAACTTGAGTTTGGATTTAGAAGTAAATAGGTGGGTAATATGTTTATGGTTGTTGTGATGATGGGCTGATTTTCTTAGATGTTGTGTGCTTAAATGTTTGTCTTTGAATCATTATGGACGTGGGAAAAATTCACTGTGAATTGTTATCTTGTTATGCTTGAAAGATTTTACTGCATTTTGAATTAATGAAAAACAGAAAAGTGCAAGAAGCATGAGAGAATGAATATGTTATGAAATGTGTGAGCATCGAAAATTTGCTTGTGTGGAAAAGAGAGATACCATTTGGTTCTTCATGTGTACGTTAACTCAAAGTCTTCTCCCTGCTGCTCGCTTGTGGCGTTTAAGCTCCAAAAAATGGACTCATTTCGTCTATGGTATAAACTTCAGTTTTGTCATTTCATTCCATAGGATTCTCTCGAGCCATTATGTTTTTGCATTGCATCTTAAATATTGAGCATGGAGCATAATTGATTGTTATGTTTTAGTGATTAAATGTATAAATGATTTGATTTATGTGATAATATGTTTTTGACTGCGTGAATTCTCAGAGTTAAAAATGTGGATAATGTGATTTGTTAAGACTAAAATGCAATACATATGTATATTTATGCTTGATTGTGTATGTGGCTTGTTTCTGATGGCTATAAATGTATTAGCCACTGAGCTTCGCAGCTCACCCCATTATCTCCAACTGTAGAAAAAGCAGATCATTGAAACTTGCAAACTTCGACAAACTCCAAGAGAAACATTTATCCTTTGTAACTAGATTAGTTTGGATACTTTTGATAGCTTAGAAGCATATCAAGCATGAGCATACTTGTTGTATTTTTGGATTGTGCTACTATTTTGACTTTTGATATGTAATTAAAGTGAAGTATAAACTTTGTTTTGTTTAAGAAATGAATGAAAGAGCTGATAAAGTTTCCTTTATATATGTTCAAATTTCTTACTTTGTTAAGTTGCCAATTTCAGTTGGGAATAAAAAGTTGAGTTGTTTGATAGTTTTTGGATGGAATTTTCTTAAATAAATTGTTGTGTTGGGAGTCTGTTATGTTAGGAGTCTTATATGTATGAATTGTTTTTGTTGGATTTGGGTCTTTTCGCTTTTGTGAGAATGTCCATATAGAGGAATAAGGGAACAGAAATTGTGTCCTGACTTCAATAAATAAAATATATTGATATAGGCAGAATTTGATAAAATTATCTTTATAAAAGTTGTAGTTCATTCTTTTAGCTTTCTAATGGTATAAATTTTGAAATTTTTTGACTTAAGATGAAAAAGTTATGGCCTTTACAAGATAGCACTATTGGTATGGGTAAAGGCTATAGCACTATTCTTGGCAGAAAATTTTGATTATGTTTTTAAATAATTAAACTGTATCGATATAGGCTCATGCACAGCCGTGCACTAGAAAGCACGGGCATGCATTGTTGTGCACAATCGTGCACTTTTTTATACTAGTTTTATTTTTTATTTTATTTTATTTTATTTTTAATTCTTTATTTTAGAAGTCCCTTAGTGTATTATAGCCACGAATTAAGTTTCGAGACCCGAGCCCAACATTTTTGGTATCAAAGCTCACAGTGTTTAGGGATTCCTAAGCTTAGAATATGTCATACTATGAATTATTATGATGCGTGTTAAATTTTTTATATTGCTGAATTAATTGTTTGCATTATTAAATTGATTGATTGCATTTAATGACATGCATATCATACATATATGTAGGAAATAAAATTAAAATGGCAAGTGAGAAAAATGTTAATGTATAAATTTAAGGAGTAAGATGCCACTTCGTAGAAGAACACGAGGAGTTTGCAAGGATCTGCTGCACCTTACTCTCCACCAAAGAGAGGAGAGCACTAATGAGTCTAGAGCCAATGCAATTGCTGAGGCGATTATAGGATAGGATAATGAGCCCTTTCGACCACAACCGCATGAATCATATGCATGAAAATTCGTTCAGAGTTTGAGTTGTTAGAAATAATGAGAAGGATGATGATCTGTCAGAGTGTAAGAAAATGAAAGTTTGTGGATATCTAGAAATAAGAAATACTACGTAGTTCGATAGGTTAGACAAAGACTTAGCAAAAATTATATTTGTAGTTATATCAGCGAATATGATATTAGTATTTTGTTGTGGATATGTAATTGAATTGATATGGATGTGAATATATTTTCGTGAATTGACTGAGAAAGAAATAGAGACATAAGTAGAAATGACAAGACTTGAAGCGTACAACCAAAGTGGAATGAAAACAAAAATTTTCTATGATTTGAGATGTTGAACTTGGAATTGAAATGATTGTTTAATTAATGTGCTAAGGGTTATGATTTGGTATAAGATTGTGTTAGTGGATTTGAGATTAGAATTTCAAGATGGTTATGTATCTATAATTCTGAATTGATTAAAAACATATGTATGGAAGATGAAATAAATGATAGCTGGAAGATGAGGGTAAATGAATATGCCTCTTGTTTCATTGAGCTTTATTAGAAAGAATATTCTGATTATGTAAAGTATCACAGTAATTGATCTTATTGAGATACCATGAATAGTTGAAGTTGATTTTAGTAAGGTGTTAAGAATGGCTAAACATGCAATGATGAATATAGTTGACTGATAAAGTTTATGTAACCAGTATAGATGATTGAGGTAAGAAACCTTCTTTTGATAGAGATTGTCATCGAATCATATCACGTAAATCATATGTTCCATGTCTAGGAATGAATGACTATTAAACAAATCAAAAGTGAATATTAGAGTTAGTTAGAAATATGACTCAGGCATAACAAGTTGAATATGTTATAGAGAGTGCATGCTTAAGTTCATAAATACAAGATGATGTTGTGTTATTGCTAAAGGAACTTAGGTCCAATGAAATTGAAATATAAAAGTGATTATACAGGATAAACGCAAGTGAATGATTACATATGATATAAAAATTGACCATAGGAATTAAGATGTGTTCTGATGCAGCTTGGTAAAATGTTTACATATGTATCGAGACGGTTAAGGTTTTATGAATTTAAATTAATTGGTACATGATTTAAAACTTGCTACAATAGTAATTGATTTTAAAAAAAATTGGAGACATTATATGTAGGGTGAAACATTTCGGATTTAGACAGATTATTAAAGTTTGAGGTACTTATTGCATCAGAAAGAGTTAATTATGAGACAAAACAATGGATAGAGTTATTTAAAGATGATTGTACAAATGAGTATTATCCTGGTAAAGCTAGTGTGTAACTAATGCATTAAGCAAAAAATCCAATAGTAGTGTAGTATGAATTTAGATATTGAGGTTACCAAAGCTAGTTCAATTAAGAACACTGAATGTCGAGTTGAATTTGGGGAAAAATGAAGTATTATTAGCCATGTTGAATTTAAGATCAGTTTTATATGTAAGGATTAGAAAAGCCACGTGAGAATTTAGAATTAATGAATCTTATTGAGAAATTATAAATGAATCCGAGTTCCGAGTTGGAATTGGAAAAG
Source organism: Erythroxylum rotundifolium (assembly GCA_027563915.1). Classification (NCBI taxonomy): domain Eukaryota; kingdom Viridiplantae; phylum Streptophyta; class Magnoliopsida; order Malpighiales; family Erythroxylaceae; genus Erythroxylum; species Erythroxylum rotundifolium. The sequence continues at coordinate 9,175 of JAOSBO010186593.1, forward strand.
GATATGTTAAGGTAGAGGTAAAGAGTATGTGTGCTCGATTAAGATGATTAAGAAAAGAGATTTGGGGAAACCACATATAGCAACCTATGCTATACAATCTAGTTGTGATATGTTGAAACAACATTTAACAACTAAGGATGAAGAAGCAAGTGGCTGAATGTGTGACTAAATAGGAACATGGGAACCTTTGGAAACCATAATGGAGAAGTATCCACACCTAATTGTGGACTCAGGTAAGAATTTTGAGGACTAAATTCTTAGGGGGGGGGGAGATGAGAAATATTAGACCCTAAAATTTTTCTTATAATTTATTCTGTTAAATTAGCAAGCATGAGCAGAAATTAAAATTTTTTAATTTAAAAATTTCTGGAGTTAATTATGAATATATTTTACTTATATGTGTTTATATGGATTAAATGGAAATGCTAAAGTTAAGTTAAGGAGGAACTTGGTATTAAGTTAAATATGGAAGGTAAGTTAGGAAAGATAAAAGTTATCTTAAATTAATAAGTGAAGAGTGTATGAGAGTCGTGTGGAAGTAAGAAAGAAGGGGAGAAAGTCGTAGAAGAAACTAGAAGAAGAGAAGGAGAAACTGAAGCATAGAAAGAAGAAGAAGGAACGAAAGAAAAAGGAGAAATAAGAAGAAGAAAATGGTTCAGTTAAGTTTTTAAGTATTCTCTATCTACTCTTCTTATTTTGGTAGAAGAAGGAACTAGAGAAAAATAAGATTTATATACTAAAAACGAAGAGAGAAAGAAGAGAACTATGAAATCCACTTTCTTAGATTTTTATGAATTTTCAACTAGATGTTTAGTTATTCTAGCCTAGATAAACCAAGAGTAGATTAAGTCTAAGCTCATTTGGATATTAAAGCTTTATGGAAGTTCTATTCGTATATTAGTTTAAATGAAATTTTTTTTATTTGAAAGGAAACAAGAAAATCATAGGCAAGAATAAGAGGATAGACAAACTTGAGTTTGGATTTAGAAGTAAATAGGTGGGTAATATGTTTATGGTTATTATGAAGATGGGCTAATTTTCTTAGATGTTGTGTGCTTAAATGTTTGTCTTTGAATCATTATGGATGTGGGAAAATTTTACTTTGAATTGTTACCTTGTTATGCTTGAAAGATTTTACTGCATTTTGAACTGATGAAAAACATAAAAGTGCAAGAAGCATGAAAGAATGAATATGTTATGAAATGTGTGAGCATCAAAAATTTGCTTGTGTAGGCAAGATAGATATCATTTCATTTGTTACGTGCACATTGACGTAAAGCCTTCTTTCGGCTGCCCACTTGTGGCATATGAGCTCCAAAAAATGGACTCATTTCATTTATGGTGTAAACTTCGGTTTCGTCATTTCATTCCATGGGATTCTCTTGAGCTATTATGTTTTTGCATTGCATCTTGATTGTTGAGCATGGAGCATAATTGATTGTTATGTTTTGATGATTAAATGTATAAATGATTTTATTTGTACGATAATATGTTTTTGACTGTGTGAATTCTCAGACTAAAAATGTGGATAATGTGATTTGCCAAGACTAAAATGCAATACATATGTATATTTATGCTTGATTGTGTCTGTGGCTCGTTTCCGATGACTATAAACATATTAGCCATTAAGCTTTGCAGCTCACCCCATTATTTCCACTCCTCAGGTGCAGACAAGCCAGATCATTAAAACTGGCAAACTTCAACAAACTCTAAGAGAAACATTTATCCTTTGTAACTAAATTATCGAATACTTTTGATAGCTTAGAAGCATGTCAAGCATGAGCATATGTGCTGCATTTTTTGATTATACTACTACTTTGACTTTTGATATATAATTAAAAAGAAGTATAAACTCTTTTTTGTTTGAGAAATGAATGAAAGAGTTGATGAAGTTTCCTTTTTACATGTTCAAATTTCTCACTCTGTTAAGTTGTCAATTTCAGTTGGGAATAAAAAGTTAAGTTGTTTGATAGTTTTTGGATATATTTTTCTTAAGTAAATTTTTATATTGGGAGTATATTATGTTAGGAGTCTTATATGTATGAATTGTGTTTATTGAATTCGGGTCTTTTGGTTTTTGTGAGAATGTCAATTAGGCGGTAGAGGAATAAGGAGATAGAAATTATATCCTGACTTCAATGAATAAACTGTATTGATATAGGTAGAATTTGACAAAAGTTTCTTCATAAAAGTTATATCTCATTCTTTTATATTTCTAATGGTATAAAGTTTGAAATTTTTGGACTTCAGATGAAAAAGATATGGCCTTTACAAGATAGCATCATTGGTGTGGGTAGAGGCTGTAGCACTATTCTTGGCAGAAAAATTCGATTTTATTTTTAAACAATTAAACTAAATCTACATAGGCCAAATTAGACAAACTTGTCTTCTTGAAAGTTGTAGGTTATTCTCATAGCTTTCCAAAGACATAAAGTTTGAAACTTTTGGACATTTCAGCTAAAAGTTATGAAGATTAGAAGTAGAAGTGGAAGTGGAAGTGGCAGAATTAGGGGTGCACGATTGTGCACATGCACGATCGCAACCGACCCTATAAAAGTCAGATTGCATGATCATTCACAAGCACGATCTTGCAAAAACCGGTTTTGCCTAAAGTCACGATCGTGCTTGAGCATGATCGCAATGGAGGAGAAGCATGGTCGTGCACTAACAAGCACTGGCATGCATAATGCACACAGCCATGCACTAATGCGCACAGCCATGCACTTAAAGCATGGGCATGCATTGTTGTGAACAGTCATGTACTTTTTTTTATACTAGTTTTATTTTTTATTTCATTATTATTTTTACTTCTTTATTTTAAAAGTCCCTCAAATTTTAGCGTATTGTAGCCAGGAATTAAGTTTCGAGACGCGGGCCCAACAAGAGGTGTATATATATTACTTTTATTATGTACCTGAATTAAAAAGTGATATTATTAGCCTTGGTTAGTATCACAAAGGTCTACCTTGGGCTCAAATTTTTACCACAAGTCGCGATCACCTTCGTGCAGTAATCCTACTTTGGTCCACCAAAGCAAGATTTAGCCTTCTCACGTGAATGTCGCCGAACAATTCTGTTAGCCCTCGAACACCTCACGTGCACACAAGTGTTTAAAATATTTCTCTCATACACAAAATAACACAAGTGTATAATAGATTAAAGAAAGAAACAAAAGATATATATATAGCCGAAGCTACTCTTTCATTAACTCTCCATAAAATGTCAACAAAAGAAACTCCCTTTATGAAGCACTTTTAATGAACTCCCTACTGGAAGCCCTTACAAGGAACTCCCTACTCAAAGCCTTACAATAAAAACTCCCCAAAAGCTCTCAACTCTCAAAGCTCTCTCCTCTGAATTTCTCTCTGTGAATGACTCTCACTTCTAATGAGCTATTTATAGGCTCCTCTAGATGACTAAGTTAGAGTCCTAGTAAAACTCTAATAGCTAAAATCACGATCTTATCATATCTTATCCTTATCAGATTACATCAATCTAACTAATAGATGACATCTCCATCTAATAGGATTAAGTTACATCATATTAACAAGATAAAAGATCACCATATCTAGGAATGATTATCCTTATCCACGATGATCTCCTCTATCTTCAGATGATCCTTCCACATAATCTTTATCTCTTAAGGTCGATTTTTATCCATCGTGATCTTATCCACTATGTCATCATGTGCCACATCATTTACAATTGCCAGTTCACTGCTGATATGTTCACCAAGGCCTATCTGCACATAGTTTCATCAATGCACGTCCATGGATAAGTCCATCTTCCATGATCAAGCTCTCTCATGGTGCGGTCTCAAAGTTCCATCACTAAGCATAGGTTACAATATGGGTTAGTATAAATCCTCGCATGTTTTACATACTCTTGCCTACTTTGCAAGTTTCTCAAGTTTTGCTCGCCAACTCGTAAGACTTCACCTTGTTCTCTTATCAATATGCCTTCCTCGTGCCAACTAGCGTGCCAAGCATTGGCCAAGGCTCATTAACACTCGCATGATCCTACAGTCTGGACTTAGGAGTCTAACAAACCACCCCCACTAGAAGAATTTGATGCTCTCATCGAAATAATCTGTGGGCACTCCTCCACGAGCGGTTTCCTCAAAGACTCCTTCACCAACTGTTAAAGACTGGAGCAAGCCTTCTCTTACATTGGTTCCCACGTACCAACTCCTATTTCCTTCAAGTTTATTTCTGCATGGTTCCTCCTTTATGAGGCCCAAAACATTCAAATAGGTGATGTTGTTGATGACTCCTTCTCCCGAGTCATCTTCATCGCTCCCACCTTTGTCCTTCATGACTATAGAGTTCATCTGCTCCTCGTCCTTATTCCTCTTTGGGCATTCTTGAGCAAAATGCGGCCCCTCACAAATGAAGCACGCAACCTTCCCTTTCGATTGCTTCTTCTTATGTTGAGAAGATTCTCCCACCTTCTCTTTGCCCTTCACCTTTCCATCCCAAGTTCTACCATTTTTCTAGCCCTCTCCGTGGGTTAAAATTGGTGGTGGAAATTAAAGATGCACCAAGGCATCTGTCACCGTTATTATGCTAGGGAGGTCCTTCACGTTCTACCTCCAAAGCTATATTTGTGCCCAACTTTGCAAGCCACTAATGAAGTTGAACAACTTTTCCTCCTCCGATATGTTCCGTACGTCTAAGATCACTAATGTGAACTTCCTCACATACTCCATCACTGAGCCATCTTACTTCAACCCCTTCAAAGCTTCCCTCGTGAGCCATGAAATGTTATTGGGTAGGAACTTGTTCGTTAGCTCCTTCTTCAACTTGTCCCACGTATCAATGGAAGGTCTGTCTGCACTGATGTCGTTAGAGATTCTCGTTCTCCACTATAGCTTAGCATCACCCACTATGTACATTGTTGTGATTGACACCTTCTCTAAGTCCATCTCCTCACGAGCCTTCATCTATTCCTCGAGTGCTCTTATAGTTATTTGAAGCTGCCTCTCCAAGGCTCTAATACATTCCAATAAAGGAACTACCCCGTCATTTGTTGGGGTTAGAGACTCAAGAATCGCCTCTATTGTAGTAACCCTTTCTGTCTAATTACTTCCACCAGCCATCACTCTAGATTGGCTCTGATACCAGCTGTCACAAAGGTCTACCTTAGGCTAGAATGTTTATCATAAGTCGTGCTCACCTTCATGCGGCAATCCCACTTCGGCTAGCTAAAGCAAGATTTAGCCTTCTCACATGAACGTCGCTAAACAATTCTATTAACCCTCAAATACCTCACCCACACACAAGTGCTGAAAGTGTTTCTCTCACACATAAAATAACACAAGTGTATAATATAGTAAAGAAAGCAACAAGAGATATATATATATATAGTTGAATCTACTCTTTCATTAACTCTCCATAAAATGTTAACAAAAAACACAAGTACCTCCTTCACAAAGCCCTTCCAAGGAACTCCCTACTCGAAGCCCTTACAAGGAACTCCCTACTTGAGGCCCTTACAAGGAACTCCCTACTTGAGGCCTTATACCCAAAAAATCTCAACTCTCAAAGCTCTTTCCTCTGAGTCTCTCTCTATGAATAGCTCTTACCTCTAATGAGCTATTTATAGGCTCCTCCAGATGACTAAGTTAAAGCCCTAGTGGAACTCTACTAATTAAGATCACGAACTTATCCTATCTTATCCTTATCAGATTATATCAATCTAACCAATAGATGACATCATCATCCAATTAGGACTCTATCTATTAGGATTAAGTTACATCACATTAACAAGATAAAAGATCACCCCATCTAGGAATGATTATCCTTATCCACGAAGAGTTAGTATAAAACCTTGCATGTTTTATATACCTTCGACCTGCCTCGCTAAATTCAAGTGCCTTCGCTCACCCTCAGGTGTCGCATGACTTAGTTTGCCAACTCCGAACGACGTCACATACAAATCTCATGTCTCATTGAAGATTTCTAGCAATGCGTGCCTACGCGTGCCCACGTATCAAACCTTACCTATTCTTGAGATCTTTGTCAATACTTCCCACATCCCTCACCTACTTTGCAAGTTCTTTAGGTTTTGCTCGCTAACTCGCAAGACTTCACCTTGTTCCCTTGTCAATACGCCTTCCTTGTGCTAACCTGCATGTCAAGCATTGGCCAAGGCTCGTCAACACTCGTACGATCCCACAGTCTAAACTTAGGGGTCTAACAGTTTGCTTTTAGAAAAAGGGTATGAAATATACTTAAATGATTGTTCTCTTGTCATCGACAAAGGTGGAGAATTAATTTTCAAAGTTGATATGACAAAGAATCGTCTTTTCACACTTGATATTCAGTTAGAAGTACTGAAGCGCATGAAGTACGTCATTAAAAATGAATCATGGCTATGGCATTTAAGGTTTGATCATCTTGGATTTACTAGCCTAAAATTATTATCAAAAGCAAAGATGGTAAATAGAATTTCAGAAATTAATCAACAAATCAATTATGTGAAGCACGCTTTAAAGGAAAACAACTTAAACAAAGTTTAAAGTTGGAAAATCATGGAGAACCAGAAGATCGTTAGAGATTATTCACTCAGATATTATTGGACCATTTGATATACCATCACTTGGTGGAAATAGTTATTATATTATCTTCATTGATGATTTTAGCAAAAAAAATTTGGTTGTATATTCTTAAAGAAAAAAAGAAGCCTTTGATAAATTTAAAGAGTTCAAAACAATGACAAAAAACAAAGTGGGCAATATTTAAAGATATTTAGATTTGATGGAGGAGTTGAGTACACGTCAAAGTTGTTTGAAACATTTTACAAAGAGCATGGAATAGTTTATTAGTTGAGAGCTTCATATACACCACAATAAAATGGCATTGCAAAAAGAAAGAATTGCACAATTCTTGATATTGTGAGAAGCATGGTGAAAGGAAAGCACTTACAAAGAACTTTTCTGGGCTGAAGTTGTTATATGTGCTTTCTATTTACTAAATCGGTATCTAACAAAAAGTGTAAATTTCAAACACCAAATGAAGCATGAAGTGGTAGCAAGCCAACAATTAGACACCTCAGGATTTTTGGTTGCATTGCATATTCCCATATTCCTGACCAAAAAAGAAAGAAGTTAGATGACAAAGGTGAAAAGTGCATATTTAATTGCTATGAGAAGAGGAGTAAGGCATAGAGATTGTATAACCATTTGGAAGGTGATCATCTCATGAAATGTTGAATTTGATGAAGTAGATTATTGGAAATGCACTAAAGATGATAAAAAATTTCACAAAGACTATTTTTCGATGATGATAATGATGATGACTTTAACACACAAGATGAACAAGGAGATAAATAGACTCCTTCACAGAGCCCTACATTAACAACTCTTGAATCAGCACCATCAACTTCATCACACAGTAGCAGTAGTCGTAATAGTAGCAGTAATGATTTAGAGAAGAACTTATAAAAATGCAGAGTCTAAATGATATCTATGATGCCACATAATAGGTGCAGATAACATTTGATTACTCATTGTTTTGTTTAATGGTATAGTGTGATCCGTTAATATTCAAAGAAGCAATTAAAGATGAGAAGTAAAAAAAGGTCATTAATGAAGAAATTGTTGTGATCAAAAGAAACGACACATAGAGACTAACTAATCTTCTGAAAGTACATAAGGTAATAGTAGTTAAGTGGGTGTACAAGACAAAACTAATCAAAAATGAAATTATGAAAATGTAAAGCAAAACAAAGAAAAGGAATTAACTATGAATAACTATTTGCTCCAGTTCTAAGAATTGATACTATTAGATTTCTTATGGAACTGGCAGCACAAAATAGATGGAAGATTTATCAGATGGACATGAAATCAACCTTCTTAAATGGATACCTAGAAGAAGAAGTCTACATTAAGTAGCCACTTGGATATATTAAAAAAGGTCAGAAAGACAATGTCTATCATCTAAAGAAAGCATTGTATGGATTAAAGCAAGCTCCATAGTCTTGGAACATGAGAATAGATGAGTATTTCCAAAAGAATGGTTTTGCAAAAGGCCCACATGAGTATGCCTTATACACGAAGAAAAATCAAGATGATGATATTATGACTATGCGTTTATATATGGATATGATCTTTATAGGAAATGATCTAAGTATATTCAGTGATTTTAAGAAAGCTATGAGTAAAGAATTCGAAATGACAAATATTGGTCAAATGTCATACTTTTTTGGAATCAAGATAAAACAAATGGAAGATAAAATATTTATGTCGCAGAAGAAGTATGTGGAACAAATCTTTTAACAAATTTAGAATGAAGGATTGCAAGCTAATGGCTATACCAGCAGATATAGGTGTAAAATTGAGAATATATTCAAATAGAGAGCCAGTAAACCTGACATTGTTCAAAATTCTAGTCGGAAGTTTAAGATAATTGACTTTCACATGCCCAGATATTACATATGGAATTGGATTGGCTAGTAAAATATGGAGAAGTTAAAGCAAGATCACTTCATTGCGGCAAAAAGAATTTAAGATATGTTAAAGGTATGATAAATCATAGTCTATTTTATACCTTATTCTCAAGATTTAAAATTGATTGGTTATTCAAATAGTGATTATGGTGGAGACTTAGATGATCGGAAGAGCAGCTCTGAAAATGAATTTCATATTAGATCAACAATATTTTCTTAGTCATAAAAAAACAATAAATAGTTGCTCTCTCGACGTATGAAGATGAGTATATCGCTACAGCAACATGTATATGTCAAGAAACATAGATGAAGAATATTTTGAGTGAGTTATATCACAAAAAAAAAGTCCGATTACAATATACATTGACAATAAATCTGTTATATCATTTGTGAAAATTTTAGTGTCATATTGCTGAAGCAAACATGTAGATATGATATATCATTTTATTCTACAGCAAATGAAAGAAAAAATTGTAAAGCTGGTTCATTACAATACTGGAGATCAACTTGCAAATAGTTTTACAAAGCCTTGAAGACTAATGTATTTCATAAACTCAAAGAAAAACTTGGCTTGCAAAGTCAAGTTTGAGGGGGAGTGTTATAATTCAAACATGTATGGAGCTTTTCTTGGTTCTTTTAGTAAAAAAAATTAATGAATTGTATTTATTTAGGCATATCACTTTCTTAACTATGTGTTAAGTGTCAAATTTTCTTAATAGATCTGTCTTGTTAGTGAAATTATAGTTGTCAAAGTCAGTAAACAAACCGACTCCTAAAGCCTATAAAAGGACCCTTGTGTTCATAATGTATGTATGAGGAAAAAAGAAGAAAAACATAGAGATAGAGCATAAGCTCATATAGTAGTAGCATTGAAAAGCGTAACATCAATTTATTATCAATATATTATTGTTTGAGGGGGAGTGTTATAAGTCAAACCCATGTGGAGCTTGTCTTGGTTCTTCTAGTCAAAAAAACAAATGAATTGTATTTATTTAGGCATATCACTTTCTTAACTATGTGCTAAGTGTCCAAATTTCTTAATAGAGTTGTCTTGTTAGTGAAATTATATCTGTCAAAGTCAGTAAACTAACCGACTCCCAAAGCCTATAAAAGGACCCTTATGTTCGTAATGTATGTATGAGAGAAAAAGAAGGAAAACATAGAGATAGAACATAAGCTCATATAGTAGTAGCATTGAAAAGTATAACATCAGTTTATTATCAATATATTATTTTTGAGGGGGAATGTTATAAGTCGAACCCGTGTGGAGCTTTTCTTGGTTCTTCTAGTTAAAAAAAACAAATGAATTCTATTTATTTAGGCATATCACTTTCTTAACTATACGCTAAGTGTCAAAGTTTCTTAGTAGAGTTGTCTTATTAGTGAAATTATAACTGTCAAAGTAAGTAAACAAATTATCGACTTCCAAAAAAGGACCCTTGTGTTATTAATGTATGTAAGAGAAAGTAAAGAAGAAAAACATAGAGATAGAGCATAAGCTCATATAGTAGTAGCATTGAAAAGCGTAACATTAGTTTATTATCAATATATTATTGTTTGAGTTATAATTGTGATTTTATTACAATTCCAAAATAGACTGCCCGTGTGAATTTTTAGCTAGTGAAACATTCAACATTGCTCATCGAGTTCAACATTATGTGAGAGAACTAAAAGGAATTTTTGCTTGTTTTCTTTTTTCAAAGAGTTAGACAAGAACTACTAAAGATTCAATTTTTGTAAAAACTCTTAAAAGTTGCTATCTTTTCTTCTCCAATCTTAATTCTCTCCTTTTCGTACAAAATAGGTGATAATTCTACATATTGTATACAATGAGTTTTATAGTTATGCTTAGACTGGCAAATAGAATCAGTCCACATCACAATGTGATACAATCCTTTATAGTATACAGGAAGGCTAGTGGTATGGTTATTATCTGAGAAACACCCAATCCACAATAAAGAAGGCTTTCTCAACACGATGGCAATCAGTTTACATCGTCATTCAATTATGGGCTCGATTTTAGTGATCATTAAGAAAGTGCATTATTTGTTGCCTTTCTGGTAAACTATCTTCCAATTAGGCTATCTTTGAGTACTTGGAAAATACATATTGACAGAAGAAGGTGACTGAATATAAACTGCTTCAAATGGAGTCTACCATATGGAGTGGTAAGCAATGTTAAAAGACCATTCATGTAATAGAGGAATTTAACCCACTTTTGCGGTTTCTTACTTGCAAAACACTGTAAGTCTCTAAAAAATGATTAAGAATCTCAGTTTTGCCCATTCGTTTAGGAATTATAAGCACTACTAAACTTAAGTTGAGTACCTTGTAATTTAAAAAGTTCCTTCCAAACTATACTCATTAATGTTGGGTATCTGCCACTGATTATCGATTGAGGCAGCTCATAAAGTTTACAAATATCTTTAAAGAAAATCTCAACAAGTTGAGGGACAATAATGGAAGTTAAAAGAGTTAAAAATGAACATATTTTGATAATCAATCAACTATCACCCACTTCATATTCTTACTATAACAATGTGGTAGATTGGTAATAAAATCCTTCCTAATATTAGATGGAATTGGAAAAGGGACTAACAATCATTATTTTGAGTACCAAATTGTACTAACTGGAACGTATCTCATCGGTTAGAAAAATGTGATATTTGGTACCTAGGTTAATACCAGTTGGTATTGATCACTAGCCAAAACCAAAATAACTGCTAGATATCAAACCAAATTGTAAATTTATGAAAAATTAAAGGATGTAATTGAAATTTTACAAACTTTAACCCACCCACCCAACCCCCAAGCCCAACTCAGTGCCACCCATACTGTCTAGGTCTCACACCTCATTCTCACCGTGCCCTTCTTCCGGCCCACCATCTTAGTCACCGTCATAACCTATATCATCACACCATCGCACCAGTCAGGCCATCGCACTTATTGCACCAAACTGCACCATCACACCAACACCCATCATAAACACCCATCGTATATCACACAAATTAGATCGTTCCAGTTAGATTGCTGCTGCAATAGTCAAACCACTCCCACACTAGCAGCCACATCCAAATGGTCAAACCCAGTCCCACCACTTCCAGATAGTCAGCTAAATCCAGTCTCAGTGTCACATCCCCATTTGACTTGCACCCTCCCTCCTACTGACCCTCACCCAGTCCACAACTCTACAGAGGTACAAACTCCATTCCTTGACCCACAACAATCCAAAGATTTAGCTCGATGAAGGTTGCAAAAATTTTCAACAAATTTTATGGAATTGTGACTTATGAAATTTTGGAATTGTGGAATTGTGTTGATCATTTGATCATTTGATGGTTAATTTGAATATTGAATTATGTATTTGTGTTCTATATAATACCGATATGTATAAATGAATATTGAATTATGAATTTATGATGAATTGTGTATTTGTGTCTTATGACTTTATGTTGTGTAGTGATTCTATATGTTGAATTGTTGGTTCTTGGTGAATTGTGTTAAATTAAATTGAATTATGTAGGGTATTATGTAAGTTTAATTGTGGAGTTAATTTGAGTAAAAAAAAGAATGTTGATTAAGTTGGTGAATGACATATTATTAAATTAAAGTTGAGAATTAGGATTTTGGTAACAATGTTGATTAAAAGTAGTTAAGAAAATAGAATATTGATGAGCATTACAAATTGAATTGTATAAGCGATCACAATAGATTAATTAATTTAGAGTTGAATGTGATTATATAAAATAGGTTATAAGCTTATAGTTGTGAGTTATGGTTAAAATTGAATAGGTTGTAGTTGTGAGTGTATGTCTTTAGTTTATGGTTAAATGATGTAATCATTCATAATCAGTTATATAAGATGTATATATGTATTGCATAATTGTGTATTTTGAATACTTAAATTGTTATTTTTTGACTTGTTGGTTAATTTTGTTAGATAAAATTGAATTATATAGTGTATGTTAACTCTTCATTGCGAAGTTAACTTGAGCAAGAAACAAAGAATGTTGATTAAAATTGGTGAATGAAAGATTGTTAAATTAAAGTTGGGAATTAAGATTTTAGTATCAATATTAATTAAAATTAGATAAGAGAACAAAATAAGTATAAGCATTACAAATTAAATTGTACAAGTAAACAATATATTAGTTTATAGTTAAATTATAAGATTGCATAAAATAAGTTGTAAACTTATAGTTACGAGTTATGGTTGAAGTTAAATAGGTTATAGTTGTGAGGGTATGTCTTTAGTATATGGTTGGATGATGTAATCATACAAAATGAGTTATATAAGATGCATGTGCTTTTGTGTTAGACTTGACTTCTGAGTTAAACAATAAATATTTTGTGATAGCATTTGATAGTGAAATTTTTTTCTCTTTATTTTGATATGAAGTTACTAAGTTAATTTTGATATAAGTCTTAATTTATTTTTACAAATAAATAGAAGGAAGCTCAAGTATTCCTGAAAATTCAACCACTTCAGAATGATTAAATGATATAGATTGAGTTCATATTGGATTGGTTCTCTAACTTAAAAACCATACCATTTGTTTGTTTTCTAATAAGCATTTGAAAGGTGGAGGAATCACTAGATTAAAGAAGCATTTAGTTAAGATCATAGGTTATGTAAAGCCTTGTAAAAAAGTGAGTCATGATGTGACACAGCAAACGAAGACTTTAGTTGAAGAGTATTAGCATGAGACAGATAGAAGGTAAAGAGTGAATTATGAAATTGGTAGTGGAGTTCTTTTATTGGTATTTAGGATGATAGTAGGAATGTTGAAGATGGTAATATTCCTATCCAACAAGAAGGAAATATTGCACCTAATGTTAAGAAAAGAATAAGACAAATGTCTAATTTTTTTGCACCACGAACAACTCCTAGATCTCAACTTTCAATCTATAGTGCCTTACAATTAAGAGAAGCAGCTCATAACATGGATATGACAATGGTTGGACAGTGGTATGATTCAGGTATAACATTCAATGCTTCCTAGTCTTATTATCATCAGCCTATGGTAGATGTTATTGTCTCTTATGGTCCAAGATACAAAGCTCATTTAGTTGATGACTATAAAGGTAAACTTTTGGGTAGCTTTGTTTATGAAATAAAAAGTTGTTTAAATGAAAGAAGAATGACTTAGGCTACTTTTGGGTGTTTAATGTGA
>JAOSBO010186610.1:1806-22785 GCA_027563915.1 Erythroxylum rotundifolium
CAAAAGGGTTTTCTTATTCTATTACTCAATCTTAACTTTAAAAATTCAAAATTTCAAATCCAACAAGATACACGATCAACAACACAAGCGTGTTGATAGTCATGTTCTTCAAATTGACATGCAATGGTTTCCAGAGCTAACACATGCACATACATAGGTGCGTACTATTATTATGGTCCTCTTGCTACTCAACATAGGTATGTTATCAGTCAACATTGGAGAAAATACTTAACACACCTTCAAATTCTCTAACGGTGATATATACACTAGCATGCCTCTATAACTCAATTAAAATAGCTCTAAAATTTTCCAAACTTGTTTGAATTTATTCCTTGTTGCTCTAAGTTAGTGAATTGATCCAAAAACAAAATATGAATAATTTAATACCAATATCAATAAAAGGACCCAAATAAACAAGCTAAATATACTATGACTAAATCACCACTTATCACTACCGTCATACTAGACCCTTACCCTCATACTGGACCCCGTATTCACTGGTAAAGAGTAACAAAAAGAAATAGAATGCATCTCTTTTTGACATAACGTATACATGACTTTTGTAGATCCCATGTCAAGCAAACACCTTGACATGCTATACTACTGTGTTGTGTTGGAATTTTTCATACGAGGGAGTAGAATAGGCTAGTCAGGAACACGAGAGACACGTGGCATCATTCGCTCTCTTCACTTTGTGTCTAAAAGTTGGTTCATTACTGAACTCTCTGAACTCTCTCGGAACTACATCACTCATTGCCTTAGCAACCATACTGCTCCTTCAATCCAAATTTGACAGACATCACACAATGCCCACCAATCTTGACTCCCGCAATGCAGAGGAATCAGGCAACGTTGGCACCCTTACCCCCAATGCCCATCAAGAAAAAAAAAAGCAAAATAAGAAGCCAGGAGGAAGACCCCCACCTATAGCCAAACTCTCTTATAGCGCAGCAGTGCAGGGCCGACAAAGCCAGGCGCCGAAGGAAGTGGCGATGCCATGGCCTTCGAAGGCACCACTTGACATTCACGATGGGGATATCCTCTCCATCCATGATGAGGCTGGGCGAGGCCTCGTTCTATCAACCGCATTCAAATTGCGCTTCGACCAGCAGTAGGAAAGGGTGGTAATAGTCAAGCTCATCGGCCGAAAAGTGGGGTTTAAACTTCTCAGCTCCCGACTCCAATCCCTGTGGAAACCCAGAGGACCCATGAAACTTGTACATTTGGACAATGAATTTTTCTTGGTGAAATTTATTGAAGAACAAGATTTTCTCACTGCTTTAACTAACGGACCCTGGATTCTCCTCGGCCATACCTTGTCTATGCAACGATGGACTCCTGACTTTCGGGCGGCGCAGGGTAAAATCACTAGAGCCGTTGTCTGGCTAAGATTCCCCAACCTGCCAATTGTAAGATATCACCCTCAAATTCTCACCGCCTTAGGTAATCTTATAGGTAAGACTGTCCGGATTGACGAACCTACCTTGTATACCCAACGGGGTAAATTGCCCGAATCGTGGTGGAGCTCAATCTTGGTCTTTCGATTCGTCGAACTGTGGAACTAGATGGGGAAACCCTGTTAGTCGCGTATGAAAACTTGCCACAAATATGTTTCCAGTGTGGATTGGTAGGTCACGAGTGCGGCGCCTGCTCGTCTCGCTCGACCGCTCCCATCGGACAACAACGAGTTACGACACCACTCAGCCCAGAGCCTCCTAGGGACATAGGGGGCGCGACTACTAACCCACCGAAGACGATGCAGGTACAACACGGTGACTCATTGACGGGATCAATGGTGGACGTCTACGACCAGTGGATCTAGGTCTAAAGGAAATCGGCCAGATCCACGCCCCACTCACACCTGCCAGCCTCAGCTCGTCCCCTAAGAATCGAATCGACAAGCGGTGGATCCAGATTTTCCTTCCTCTTTGCGCCGACCATTGGGAACGACATCTCTCGTACTACATCCCCGCTCAACATCTCTGGTTACGAAGCCAACCAGACACGCCCAAATCCATTTATGTTCAACGGGGAATTTAGGCGTAGTCAGAGGCTAGGCATGAGGCCAGCAGCCCCTGGGCTACACCACAGGCCCAGGCCAAGCTTGAAGGGCAAAGAC
Organism: Erythroxylum rotundifolium; assembly: GCA_027563915.1. Taxonomy (NCBI): domain Eukaryota; kingdom Viridiplantae; phylum Streptophyta; class Magnoliopsida; order Malpighiales; family Erythroxylaceae; genus Erythroxylum; species Erythroxylum rotundifolium. The sequence continues at coordinate 3,926 of JAOSBO010186610.1, forward strand.
GTGGCCCTCTAGGCCCATCAAGCCAGGGAGGGCAGATCTGGCCCACCCCTTCCCAAATTGGGATTTAGGCTAGAATGTATCATCCAGATCTGTCCCTTGAACCGACCCGAGGCATTCCACTCAGCAATTTGTATCTAGTCCCCCTCCGAAATTATTTTTGATGACCATAACGCCCATGAATTGCTGCGGAACGGGATGACTAGTGCAAAGGAGGACACCATGCAAATTGAAACCATCCCTAGAGAACCTACAGGTTTGCCCAACCTCCCACCAACCAAACCTTTGGATGCGGGGTCCTCCGATCTCTGCGAAAGAGATGTTAGGATGGCTGACGATCCGACACTGTCGGATAAGGCGAACCTAGCGTCAAACACGTCTGACGGAAATGATTATGATGGTTCTAACCCCCCCAGACTACCTCTCCGTGATAGGAGTTAGCACGCTTAAACTCGATTTTATGTCGTTTCTTATATGGAACTGCCAAGGGGTTGGTGGAGTCCAGTTCCTTAATATTCTGCGAAACTACCTAGCCATACACCGCCCCCAGATGGTTGTGTTAGTCGAAACGTGGATTAGTGGTAACCGTGCACTTAAGGTCATGCGGAAGTTGGGGTTTGCTCATTCGTTTCAGGTCAAAACTAAAGGATTTACTGGAGGCATCTGGTTACTGTGGATGGCCGAGTTTGACGTGTCAATAGTTATGGCTCACCGAAAATTTGTTCACATGCATATCCGTTATGACAATTTCCAGTTTGCTTTTATAGTAGTATATGCGAGTCCCTAGGCAGCCCTACAGAAATTGTTATGGCCTTATCTTCACTGGCTTAGTTGTGTGGTTGCCGAACCATGGATTGTAGGAGGAGACTTTAATGTTAAACTGGCTAATGACGAGAAACTAGGTGGTTCTTCGTCTTCCCCGATTGTGAATAAATACTTCCAAGAGTGGGTGCATAGTAGTGGTCTGCATGATCTCGTATATATTAGCTCCAAATTTACCTGGAGACGGGGGTCCATCCGGGCCAGACTGGACCGCGCCTTATGCTCGTCGAGGTGGTTAGAAGCAGCACCTTACACGACCAATACGCACCTTCCTTTTTTAGGTTCTGATCATCGACCTCTGTTAGTGGCTTTCAATAGCACTCTGCGGCTTGCACTAGCACACCCTACCTTTCATTTTCAAACCGCTTGGCTCGCTTATGAGGATTTTGCCAAGGTAGTTGAGGACCACTGGACCACAGTTGCGACGGATTTTCGCACCTGTTTGGATTCATTCTCAACGAAGCTTATGCATTGGAACAAGCACGTGTTTGGCAATATTTTCCATCGTAAGAAGAGACTTCTTGCTCGCTTGGACGACATACAACATCGCTTGGATACCACACAATCTGACTCGTTACAGGACTTGGAATCGAGACTACGGGGTGAGCTTACCCAAGTCCTCTGTGAGGAAGAGTTATTCTGGCATCAACAGTCCCGGAGTATCTGGCTTTCTCAGGGGGACTGAAACACCCGATTTTACCATATCCTCGCATTGGCTAAGCGTAAGAAAATTCGGACCACCTGTTTAACAGACGATACTGGTCAGATCTTGACTGACCCCTCCCAACTACGACATTTGGCCCAACAATTTTTCGAAACTTTGTTTACGTCCCCTGGGGATAATCTTCCCCCCTCTATTCCCTCGGGGTCCTTTCCCTCTATCTCGCTCGCGACGTTACAACTTTTGAATGAGCCACTCCTTGAGGGCGAAATTCGGAGTGCGATGTTTGACATCAATCCTAACAAAGCTCCAGGGGTGGATGGGTACCCTGCCTCATTCTTCCAACATCACTGGAATAAGGTGGGGCCTGCCACGGTGCATTACATCCAGTCTATTTTTCGGCAAAATCGATGGGACTCTGCATTCAACAAAACCATATTGGTTCTGATCCCCAAAGTCCCCTCCCCCGAGCATCTATCCCAATTCTGACCCAATTTCGAAAATTGTTGTCAATCGTTTGAATCCAATTCTAAACCCTCTTGTCGCCTCTACCCAATGTAGCTTCGTCCTGGACAGGCATATTACCAACAATATCATTATTGCACAAGAGGCTCTCCATTCCATGCGACGCAAGACGGGATCGACAGGAATCATGGCTATTAAAATCGATTTAGAGAAAGCTTACGATCGCCTACGCTGGGAATTTATCCACGACACACTGAGGGAGATTGGCCTTCTGGACCCCTTAATCAATCTCATTATGAAATGCACTTCCACAGTGTCTATGCAAGTGTCTTAGAATGGGACACTGTCAGATACTTTTTCACCTACCCGGGGCATCAGACAGGGGGACCCCCTCTCGCTGTACATTTTCGTACTTTACCTGGAGAGGTTGGGCCAGTTGATCTCGCGTGAGGTTATCAGCGGAAGCTGGAAACTATTTCGGCTCAGTAGAACCGGGCCTCCTATATCTCACCTGTTCTTTGCAGATGATATATTCTTTTTTGCAGAAGCCTCGACCTCTCAAGTCCAAGTTATACTCCGGGTGTTAGAGCAGTTTTGCTACGCGTCAGGCCAACAAGTCAGCCAAACCAAATCTAGGATCTTCTTCTCCCGGAATGTTTGTCGCTCCACCTCTCGCCTTCTTAGCCGTACTGCTAACTTTACTTGTACTCATAACTTAGGGAAATATCTCGGTGTCCCGCTCATCCACGAGCGATCATCCCGGCGTACATATCAATACATCTTGGACCAAGCTCAGCGCAGACTCGCAGGGTGGAGTGCCCGTGATCTCTCTCTTGCAGGATGCGTCACCTTCACCCAATCGGTCTTATCGGCCCTCCTTATCTACTCCATGCAAATAATGAGGCTGCTGCAACAACTCTGTGATGATCTTGAGAGGAGTATGCGTAATTTTATCTGGGGCGACCGACCCAACCAGAGTAGGATACATCTGATAAAATGGGATGATGTCTGTAGGCCCAAAGTAGCTAGGGGACTAGGCCTTAAAAAGGTTCGTACCACCAATGATGCTGTCCTTGCCAAAATCGGATGGGCGATGCTCACGAAGCTCAATGAATTGTGGGTACAAATTCTTCATGCCAAATATAAAGTCGATGATCCCAGCAATCCATTTTCTATAGCCAGGCCAGGGGTCTCGATTATTTGGAGAGGGATAGCAGGCACCTAGCGATATGTTTGCCAAAGGATATCCTGGTGCCTCGGCAATGGGCTCCGCGCCAAGTTTTGGCTAGACGGCTGGCTAGGTGTCTGGGGACCTCTCCTGTCCCAATCGACTTGCCCACCTCCTGATGAGCTGTTGAGTGCGTCGGTCCGGGATATGTTACATGAGAATGGTTGCTAGAATTGGGCCCGATTTTAGCAGTGCCTTCCAGTGTGAGTATGCTTGTCCATTGCAGCTATTACCCCACCACATGATGAGTGGGAGGAGGACCAATTAGTTTGGGGTCTTGACACAAATGGTTGCTTCACGGTCAAGTCTGCTTATGAGCTTATTATGGGGTCGTCTGTGCAGGACCACCACCGAATATGGCGGATGGTTTGGAAATGGCCAGGGCCACAACGGATTAGGTCTTTCCTCTGGCTTATGACAAGTAATAAATTGCTCACTAACTAGGAGCGTATGACCAGACATATCTCCACATCTTCCACCTGCTAGTTCTGCGCTCAAGAGGAGACGCTGATACATACACTCCGGGATTGCCGGCGAGTGACTACATTTTGGAACCAGTTCCCTATAATGGCTCTAGAGCCATCGTTCTTCTAGATGAACCTAGACCAGTGGTTATACACTAACCTCGACAATCTGACTAACATGCAACATTTCAACTGGACCATTATTTTTGGTACTTCCTGTTGGTATCTCTGACAATGGCGCAACAAAAGCATTTTTGAGGTAGATTTTCACTGGCCTGACCACGGAGCGGAGGTAGTACTTCAGTATGTTGGATGGATTGTGCAGTCACGGGATGTTTTGGGTAAAATATTCCCCAGCGGAGTCGCCCTAGTGGGTACCCCCATCAGTTGGGCCAAACCTCCAGACGGATGGATCAAGGTGAATACCGATGGAGCAGTCCACCCTCCCACTGGAATAGTCTCCGCTGGCAACTTGCTTCGAGATAGTGGGGGGCAGTGGTGTGGAGGATTTCTATAGAAATTGGGGACTGTCTCCCCTTTGCAAATGGAGCTTTATGGGGCATTGACTGGATTACAACAGGCTTGGGATTTTGGCTACCATCGTGTTATTTTAGAGGGGGATTCTTTGGAAGTCATTAAAATCCTTTCTTCTTCTAATATTACGTTTTCTGTTAATTCACAGGTGGTCCGGGATCTCTAAGAATCGATTGGCCGTGCATGGGATGTCCAGTTGCAGCATATTTATAGAGAAGGCAATCGAATTGTTGATAACCTGGCTCATCTAGCAGCAAGTGGCCCTCCGGGTATTCACTGGCTACCGACCATACCTGCACAGTGTGTCCCGTTATTCACCCAGGATCTCAAGGGTTCTCTGGCGCTTAGAAGCATGTAATTTTTTATGTTTTGTCCTTTGTATATAAAAAAATAGAGTTATGTTGTAGATATATAATCCTGTACCCTGTCATATTCAATTTTGAATACGGGACATTTATAATCTTGTACCCTATCATATTCAACAACATAACTCTATCTATAGACCATATTTTTATCTATAAGACATCCTATATACAATCATATGTCCTCCCCATTTTTCATACATAATGCTTATGTTTCTTTTCATATATTTATTTCATATAACACAGGCATACGCCTATGTAAGTGTCTGATTCATGATTTTCAACATTGCACCTTGTATTTCTCATGTTGCCTATATTCAATGACAAGCCCTCGTATCTAACATGCGTTTACCTAGTGTATTCTAGAAAATGCCCCTTACTCGGTGCCATATAAAGCCTATGTTGTGGCCCTATAAAAGGAACTATCATTGCATGTTTCCTCATTTTTCATAATTTTACCTTTAGTTTTCTTTTCAATTCAAGCTTCACCAGATATTTTTAAAGAGAAATTCACTTATCTAATCATTTTCTTACCCTATTTTACAACCCACAACCACACACATAGGCTTAGGAATTTTGTTCTGTCTAGTAATTCTTTTCACACTTTCTTCAACAGATTTTGAGCATCATCTAGGTATTCATCCTACTCTAATTTTTAACTTCAAAATTTAATTGCAATATAGATTGTTTGGAGTTCTAAATTATGTTTTATACTTTTAATTGACTAAATAATCATTATGCATGACTTTTGAGCTGTTAGTTTAATGAATTATGAACTACATACACAATTTATGGTTGAAGATAATTAGCGTGAATGATGTTCGTTGCTATAGGGTTATTTATTTACTATGATGGTTTGTTGAGTTTGTAGTTTAGGCTAAAGAGAAAATAGAATACTTTAAATTACCCATTCTTTCCCTGAATTCATTTGCTGCTTGCCTCCATGTATTTATAAATGCATTTAGTATGCGATTTGATGAATGTTTGACTTTTGGGAATTTATGATAATTCAATTGGTAAATTTTAGTTGAATTGATTTTACATTTCTATGTTACAGAAAGAGAATAGTAATTAATTTTACATGAATGTACGGAACATGAATATGGGAAAGCTATACTTTTAGGTTAATGCATTTAGAGGAACGCACGATGCATTTATGATTTCGTATGGGAACACTTATGTGTTTCACTTTTGTCGCACTATCCTCATTATTTTATATACACATGGTGATTGGTGTTATCCAATCATTGGTTATTTATGCTTAATTTATTTCCATGATATTGGATAATGAAGAGCCATGGTACAGCACCACCACCAAGAAGGTTAAGGGAGCAGCGTCCTCCTAGTAAGAAGCCTAGAGCTGATGCTTCTCCCTCTACTTTCTAAGTAACAGCTCCTAGGACTTACGCACTGAGAAGACAGCTTACACTGGAGGTTCAACCATTGACACCTCTTATAATGCCATATAAGCAGTACGAATAACAGGCCACCCGCTACTATACTTCACTATGGAGCTTCAACTGAAGCGGCTCTATTCCTTCTGTACTAAGCAATTTGAAGCCTCGTGATACATTAATTGGGACATCTGTGGGAGGTAGAATTTGCCGACGGGGTGGGAGACATCATCTCTTTTAATGGATTTCTGGAGTACTTTTACATTCGAGAGTTAATATACCGAGAACCCACTCTCAAGTTGATATGCTCCTTCCAAGTTGACTTTAAGAAAACTTCCTATGAGGAAAAAAGTCGTTAAGTTCCAGCTTAGGAGTGACCCACAATCTTAATTATAATCAATTTGGGGAGGTTGTATTTGGAGGAGCATATATGCACCTTATAGCCCAACATGAGATTCATAAACTAGGACTGCCCAAAGGAAGACTCTTGGAACTATTAAAATACCATGGCCATGGAGTGACCGTACCAACCGAGCAAGTACAAGTCCTCACGCTTTCAATTCTCAATTATAAGGTATGTCTATAAGCCCCTTGTTCATTCCCTTTGTGCCAAGTAGGATATCACAAGCGTGGTTAACCTCCAGGACCTCTTATACACCAAACTAATCCTAGAGCTATTGCAGAAGGCTCAGTAGTTTCCTTACACGGGCAGAGTGCAAAACAAAAATTTTTATAGATTTCGAGTGAATCCCGATAATTGAATAAACTTAAATAAAACATTAAACGATTTAAAAATCGTATCTTGTTTGCTTTCCTATTGAAAAATCTTTTAAACTTTTTTCAATTGATTAATCATGAGCTGTTCAAGCGTCCAGTCTTTGACGGTATCCATAGAGCAATTCTCAAACTGCTTTGAGAGGAAGAAGACAAAAAGTGCTAGCTTCTAAAAAGCTCTTTCGTTCCATTTAAATTGAAAAATCATAAGCCTTTTATTAACATTTTATCTCTTTAATTATAATTAAAATCAAATTCTAATTTTAATTAATTTAATTTTAATAAAATCAAATATCTCATATTTGATCCATAAAATTTCTCAAATTTTATAATTAAGTCCAACTTAACTAAATTGATTTTTCTTTCACAAATTGCTCTTTACCTAATAAATTGGCAATGATTATAAATTATAATTCTAATTCACAATTAGAATTAGATAAATTAAAACTTCTTTTAATTTATCTTTAATTCTCCAATTAAATAATTCATAATCATAAATCATGGTTGACGTCTAGCAATATGTCATGATTACCCAAATATCAGGAATGTCAAAGTAATTGATTTTACCTGTCTATGCATGGCTATAATATATAATTTAATCCTTTTATCATTCAATATTCTAATTGGACAGAGTATGGATATAATATCTACTCTTATCATCCAATCATGTTTGTTCTTGCTAATTAGTAATTGATTTATAATTGAAATTTGAAAACACTTTTTCAAATGCCAATTCACTCTCGCCAAAGAATTTCATAAATCATTGCTAATCAAGAACAGTAGAATATTCTCTCTAATTACTTTAGAGTGATGAATCCTATATTGACTTACTCAACTATTTATATATGGTTTGTAACACTGAACTCTTTGAACCTTTTGTATTGGTCTATACTTAGAGATACTATTGTATATCTATATAAACACAATTATATATGAGTTCGAAAATGTATTTGAATCCTTTCGGTATATATGCCAGTGATATATAATGTTATTGCCCTGATATGAACTTAAAATTCACCGGTATGTGAAATCTTAGAGATTTTTGACATATAAGCTTCTAAGTGTATAAAATCAATTCCATTGGATGGATATGGCCATGGTGGCCTAGTTAAATGTGTTCTAATGCCTTAAAGGTGATTAAACATGATTTATAGACTTATTGGACACGTAGAAAGCTTACTTTAAAAAGTTGATGTACATAAGGGACTTAAATGTAATTTTACAATTCTTGAGGACCAATATGTAATTTTATAAAGTTAAGGGACTTATTTATAATTTGAAAAAGTTTAAAGACCAAAATGAAAACAAAAGTTTTGATCATAATCAAATTTTGGGCTTAATTGCAAGCTTAAGAAAGTTTGGATGGTATAATGGCAATTTCACATAAGCTAAGGGCTAAAGGGTAAATTCACTATGTTTGGTCAAAGAAGAGTCAAATTCTAGACTTTTCTCTTTGTTATAGCCATGCATCCCACCATACAACATTAAAAACACTTTGTTTTAATTAAAAGAAAGGATAAGAAAGGAGAAGAGAGGAGGAGGAGAAGAATTTTCGGTCATCATCAAATTCCCACCATCCTTTTGATTCTCTAACCCAAACCAAGGTTTTCTAAGGTAATTTTGGGTCAAGGAACTCAAATATATCATTAGATTTGAGAAATTCTCAAACGATTTTAAGATATCACTAAAGGAAAGTTTAGGTAAATTTTGTCTCATCTCTTTCTACATTATGATTTTGAGTTTGGTGTTAGGATATGTTGTTCACCATGCTTGAATATGTATGAAACATGGTTTAGATCACTGAAATAAGTCATATAGAAGATTATTTAAGCCAAAACCGAAATGCCTTCTCTTTGGTGAAAGTTTGTGAAATTTTGAATATCTTTTGAAATTGATTGTTTAAATGAATTCTATGATGTTAATTGTGTATGTATAATGTGAATTGATGATGAAAAATGAGGAAGAAGTACAATAGAAGGAGGCTTTCAAGTTTATGCCTTTAGGTGTTCGATAAAATGCCTAAGTGAGCTTGGCTTAGGATTTAAGGATCTTCGTGGTGTGCATTGGAAAGAGGCTTTCATGTATACTTAAAGTAAACTTGAATTTTTGCTTAAATTGATGAATAATAGCCTAATGTGCTTAGATAAAAATGTGCTTAGTTATGCTATGAAAGTTGTAAGTATTGGATTAAAGGCATTAAATGCCTCGAAAAATGCAAAGGAAAGCTTATGTGATGAGGTATAAATATGAGTTAAATGTTTGAGTAGTAGTAACTATATTACATTTGTATGTATAAAGGCTCAAGAGCTATGGATCAATTAGCTCGTACAGAGGATTGTTGAAGTCAAAGGAGTTGACACTTTTTTTAGGTGAGTTGGGGAAAACATATCTCTTAAATAGGATTAGGACATCCTACGACACGCATGATGACTTGTATATAAATTTTGAACCTAGGTAATGCATAGTAGAATTGATTCTAAAATAGATGCTAGTATGCTTATGTATTTAATAAATGACATTGTTTTAAATACCTCATTGCTCTTGGGGTGAAACTAATGTTTTTATTTCATATTTTTTAAATGATATTGTTTTCAACGAACCTATAATTGAAGTGTAAAGGACAATGTTTTATTTTCTGAAACTATATTTTTAATAACTTTGCACTTGGAGTGCAAAAGATGACTTTCACTAAATGAAAAACGTTTTGAAACTTACGTATGTGTAACCGAGTCATGTATGCTGCATATATGTGTTCTCCTTTGGCTTAGAGCCATGATAAGGTTCCATTTTATCGATTGGACCAATAAATAAAGGCATGGTACCTTACTTGATTTTTGTACTTAATATTTGTATATGATTTTTTTGTTTGGTGAGGAAAAGAATGGCCAATTGTGTGCTGGGCACAACAAATTACAGATTAAGCGACCCCCATATCCTTGACGTTGTTACATAAAAGTTGAGTCCTTGTAACGACACCATTCTACAGGACTCACTGGTGATTGCACACCTAGAGGTTTAGTCATCGATAAGGTCATCACTTAGGGTCATGACGCTCTTGTCGACCGTAGTCTAGACTCAACATAGATGAAAGTCAAGCCAACACCGGGAATCGGTGGGTGTGCACACTAGTTTGACCGATTAGTGGTGACACACATAACTATTTTGGCCTATTCTGAGATTTGATTTCCTGACGAGATTTGATTTTTACATGTGATGCTTTTATGCTTTTGTGTACCTATGTTCACTAAAAGAGTGATTAATAGGCTAGGCCTATTTAGTTCTTACTAGTATATATTGAGTCATAGGCTAGGCCTATATGTTTCTATGTCATGTATCTTCATTTCATGTGTGATTGTGTATAAGCTAGATGTGTGAAAAACTTGTCCTCAGGTTATCTTGACTGTTTTAGTGTGTACCAGGTTTATTTGCGATATTTGTTTTTCCTGCTCATTGAGTACATAGCGTACTCACCCCTTCCACTTTCCAACTATGCAGCTTAATTTGGTGAGTTTGAAATTCTGATTGGATCATGCGGCCTTTTGATATTTTTGGGGCATTACCGATTGTGGGCAGTCTTTGTTTTGTACTTTTGTTGTATAGTGGCTCATGATTATGTCGATATGCTTTATAATTTTGTAAATTAACTCTTATCTGTTTTGTGGTTTGTAAATGACTTTATATATGATCATTTTGCATTGTCGTTAAGATTGATATGCAATTAACCTTGCATAGTTAGGTTAAGGGTATCGTGAGTATTTTTAGCCCGGGTATGCGGCGGTTGTCATGTGCCTTATGTGGTTCCAGGTCATGACACGGTTCATATTGTATCCAATTACTACCGACTGAATTATTCTAGGATGATTCATAAGTAACATCAAAACACATTAATTCCCACACTAGATACCTTGGTAATTTCAAGTCTAAGGATCAATTATACAACTATCATTATAAGATAATCCACAGACTTACAAGTAATGTTTCATTCGAGATTCTTATAATCGGGTCAATTCAGTGAACTTATGCTCTAATAAGCACCCATATGTTTGTTTAAGTGTATTCATGCTTTAATCTATGAGATCAATTACTTTCTTCATAAGAAAGAAACAAACATGTGCTAGTCTAACAATTTCATCAATACCCCGTCTTGATGAAACTACGACTAGGAACATTTTAGGAATATTACAAAAAAATTGCAATTCGAATCTCATAATTATAATTACATTATAATTTCTAATTGCATAACAATTATTCTATGGATTTTATCTTTATGATTAATAATTAAATAATTAACAAATACATAAAGATAAAGAATGCCTTTTATTGAATAATAATAATGTCATACAAATAAATTTATAACCAAAAGTAAATTGACTATAAGGGCATAAACTAACATTAACGCTGGTCGGTGTTCCCACACCTCTCACTATAGTGATTATATGAGCCATTTAGATGGTAGAGCTTTGAGCAAATGCATATAGGCTGCTTTTTCCACTTGTTGGCCCACCATCATTAGTAGTGAAGGAGGTTTGCCTATAAGAGGATCAAATTTAAAGGTGTGGAGCATGCATTTACACAACTTTTAGCTTCATCTCATGCACCAGCTAGCCACCCACCCTTTCCCACTTAGATTAGTACATATATTGAATAAGCGACACTTTTGTGAGGTTGAAGTAGCACTCGATGTGGAGATACTTCCTGTACTAATCATACCTACTGAGCTGGCATATAGAGAGGAACCCAAACACTAGACTAGGAAGCCTAAGGTAGATGTAGCAAAACCTAGAACCGATGCCCAATTAGATAAGACAACTATAAAGGAGTCTAAAGGCACAACTAATAGGGAGATAAAGGAGTCTACCATATCATCGAGTCAAAAGGACAAAGTGATTATTATTCCTATTATAGACCAGGAGTTATACGATTAGGATGACACATAAACAGAGGCTACATAGTCATCTATTAGAGATTGAGTGGACATGATCTTTCTACTCTCTAGATGTCACAACCAATCGATTGACGATAATGCCTAACATTCCACCATCATGACCTCATCCTTAATATTGTTTTTATTTTTCTATTTATTCCTTATTTATCTAATGAATTTGGTTATATTTTAATTTTGACTCATATTTTGTTAAATGTATCCATAATTTTCAAACAACATTAATGAAAATTCAATATCATGGAGTTTCAAAAAAGCTGGATCTGTTAGTCTCATAACAAAGAAGTAAAAGTCCTCTCCTCTTTTCCCATGTTTCTTTATTCTTGTTATTCTTATATACTTCATATATTAAGAACAAGGTCTACTTTAAGTATGGGGGATGGATCACACATGATACGATATGATACATATGGTTATCATTTTTATCACGAATTTTTAATAGAAATCCATTCTTAGAAATTTGTTTTACTTTCTAAGCATAGTAATGGAGAATTCACTAAGAATTTAATTGCTTTTGCAAATCAAAATTTCTAAGTAACTAATTATGAGTGTTGATGAATGAGTAAACTCAATTTGTTTATAAGCACTTGGTTAGCATTCTTTATGTGAAATGTAATAAGATTAAGTACATGTAACTTCTTTTAAGCATTTTCCTTATCCAAAAAAATGGAAAATTTTGAATCAATAAGCATTAAATAATTTCACTGCATTGGCTTCATACAAGTAAAATGGTTGAAGTTAGAGATTGATGCTAATAGCCATTTAAGATAGTGTACTATTTAATTAATTATAAGTATTCATGATAAGATATTTACTCTTGCATTAGAAGGCTAGGTGACTTTTCAAGAAATCTGCTAAATGCTCTTATTTCATTTAATTTTATACTTTTCTATGTTGAAAGGTGTGTGAATATATTCAAGAATTAAAAGATATTTCTTGTGTGTGTTTATTTTATAGATAGAAAAGAATTTTATGATTTAGGATAAAGTTTGAAAAATCATGAAGTGAATTTAATCAACTTTTGAACTAACACAAGTTTTCAATTGCTAAACATTTTGATGACATTTATTGATGGATGAGTGGTGGAGAATTTGAATGGTATGCTTGACCTATTTAATGCTTTTTTAGAATTGTTTTCTATTCAAGTTGGAATGATGAAATTGATTTGCTCAAAGATAAGCATTTTCTTAACTGTGGAGTAGTTTTATGTGTAAAAAATGTAGAATGATGAAATTGATTTGTTTAAAAATAAGCACTTGCTTAAGTGTGATGTGTGAAAAAATAGACATTAGTGTTAGCATTTTTTAGAAATTAAAAGAATTATATTCTAAAAAAGGCAAAACCTTGAGCAGTATAACCAAAATAACTCAACAAATGGGTGAGCTCATTATGACTAGCATATTTAGTAGAGCTAGAACTATCTACTTAAGCATACAACTTCCAAATGGGAGTTTAAGGCAACTAACAAATAATTTAGACCCTATCTAATTGTTATTTTTATGGAGAGTTTAATTTCTCTAAATTTATTTAATAATAGATCTTTAATTCTATGTAATGTGTTAGATTTGAATGTCAGAGAACTTATTTATTTGTGCTTTAATCTTTTGAGATTCTTTTCTTTCCAAGTTTCATATATCAAGATGCTATATGCCAATTTTGATATTTTTAGCATGATTTTGATAGCATTATACTTATGTTTTGGATGTCTTTACAGGATTTGATACTTAAAATGAGCTAAACTTTATGCTAGGTTTTGTTCAAGCCTTTTTAAGGAAAAGGAGCAAATTTGTAGAAGTATTATTTCAATTTGGAGAAAATTTTGAAGAAGTAAAGAAAGACCAAAAAACACGGTAGGAACACATCATCATATTCTTGTCCATGTTTTGTGACGACTCATTTTATTTCTCTTAACAACCCGTCATCCAAGAAATATAGCACTTATATGCCTATATATTTTACTTATGTCCCGAATAAAGGCCATTGTATTTCTCTTTGCTCATGCTACACTCCCTTATGTTCAACCCATGTTCACAAACATTGGTTATATATGGTCCTTTATTTAGTCTCATATTAGCAATGCTAATTTAGGTTTAAAAAAATTATAGAATATGGTGATAAGTAACACAATACATATATAGACTTGTGCAAAGGTTATGTTGGGCATTAAAAATTAGGTTTTGAAGGCAACATGAAAGAAAGTGCTTTTGTTCACGTAATAGTTGAAAGCAAAAGGAGTAAGTTAGAAGCTTAAAAAAAGGGTAGAGAGTAAGGAAAAAGTCAATCTTAGAAGAACAAGGATTTTAGTAAGGTTCATTAAGAATTCAAGATTCATGATTCATGATTCATGATTATGAATTCTTTATCTTTTGTTCTTTCCTATTTTATGTTGTTATTTCTTGTTTATTTATTAACTAATTAGATTTAAGGTGATGGACTCTAGGACATATTGTTTTGAACTGATGTTTTAATTTAAAGCAATATTTAGTTTTCTCGAGATTTATCTATGTTATTATAATTGATTGAATTAAAGAAATGAAATTTATATGTTCAATTATTATAGTCATACATTGAGATTAAGAGATGATGTGTATGGTTGATCCATATATCAATACAGGGGTGTGCAAGAATTCACCGGAGAAGAAAATCAACCACATTAGAAAATGACTAAAATATGAAGGCATATAAGTGTTGTGTTCTCAGGTCCTTCTTTAATTCTTCGAATTTAGCTCTAAGTTAACACAGTTCTTCTCCAAATCTGCCCCTCTTCCTTGAAAAGGTAAAAATAAGAACTAAAATAAAAAATACTTCTCATTTTAAGTACCAGATCCTTTAAAAGTATCTAAAATTAAGCAATATGCTATGAAAATAATGATAACAGTAATGTGTGTCTAACATACATCAAACACCCCTATATTTAAGCAATTATTTGTCCTCAAGTACATCAATTCCATTTTTTTATTTCAAACTTGAAAAAATTCAAGAAAAATGTCGAAAAATCAAACATGCAATAAAGATTCCCCATTACTCATCCAATCATAAGGATCATCAAAATTCTTACTTGTATCAATTTATAAGTTAATTCAATTCACTTTATAATCTTTAAAACTTTAACCTAAATCATATAATTCAATTATGTACATAAAATGAACATACAAATGATACAATGCTTTAATTTTCAAACATGTTCTCACCTTTTATTAAAAAGTTATAAAATTAAGCAACTCCATCACTTGCTTCCTCCTTAAGCTAAAGTGAAAGAGTATATGAAACAATATGGAAACGCAAGCTTTTGGGGCTTCACTAAATCATGGCTAATGTGCAATAAGACAGGAGTCTATAATCTTGAAAACTAAGGAATTAGGGGCATTCATTAATAAATTATATCTTTCTTTGTTCAAAACCTTATAACAAAGTAAAATGGTTCAAAATAGTGTTGAATAAATGTTTTAGCCCTAAGGCTAGTTTATTCATTTAGATGGAAATTAAGAGTAAACGGTTAAAGGCGTGATAGACAATGCAAGTAGCTTATGTAAACTAGGATAGGAATCTTTTCATCATCTTTTTTCTCCCATGCATAGTCTCAAAAAGCCTATGGGATCAAGATCTAAATTAAAGTGGTTTATAATGCCTTAAAGTAAACCTTGATGGTATAGATATTTGGCAAAAATTGACGAAGAACAAATACTATTAGTAGTTTTGAGTAGGGTTGAATAAAAAGATAAATGGGGCATGGCCAAGTAGTAAGGCAACGGGTTTTGGTCCTGGTATTCGGAGGTTGGAATCCTTCCATCCCAGAGCATAGTTTTTTATTCTTATTATTCTATTATTATTCTATATATATATCCAAATCAAGATGAATATATAAAAAAAAGATTAAGAAAAATTAAACTAAAGATTTCCTTTGTGGAAAATTTTCTATTTAGGAGTTTATCAATTGCAATTTTTTGTTTTTTATTTTTCATGAATTTTTTCAGGAACTTTTTTGAACAAATTTGATTGTATTTAAAATTATTATTCTATTGTTTTCTTGAATTCACAATGAATTCTATGGATCTATAAGATTGGTCTAGTCTTTTATATCCCTAGTTTCGGATTATGGGTCCAACTATCACAACTTCTTCTGCCTATCTTGTATACTATCCTTTTCTTTCATTCCGTGTTGGAAAAGAAACTTATTAATAGACGAAATCTTACAAAAATTTTCTTCTTCCTACTCCTAGAAGAAAATAAATATTTTTTTCTCAATGCTTATTTGACATAACATGACAAATGTATATTCTATTTAAGTTCTATTTAGATTGAGAATTATTGTAATATTTAGTATTTAGAATTATTACTAATAGTTATATTTTTTCAAATTTATTTATAATTTAACATTGAAAATAATTATATATAGTATATAATTCTATATAGTGAAGGGAAGCTTTAGGTTCTTACAAAAAGATAGGTTCAATCTAGGGTCATTGAGGCCTCCTAAAAAGATCTATTAAATTCATCAAGTTATTCCAAAGGATCAAAACGGCCAGTTACTAATGGAATTACTTGTCGACTCTCTATAAAATATTCCTTTGGATGAAGGCTTCAAAAAACATCATAAGGTAAACCCGTGCTGACAAATAACTAACCTGCAATGAATAGGGAGGGTATAGTAATGCTACGAATGACCTATTTTCAAATATTAGTGATAATATCATAAAAAGAACGTTCTCCTGTGCTTCCAAACATGCTGAGCTCCATGGAATTGCTTCCTTAGTTTGTACATGTATTTTGTTTCACTAATTACTACTATTTTAGATACATCTTGGTACGGTATTATTTAGACTGCAAGAGCATATCGAATTCTAAAGCAAGATTTGATAAGTAATGTTTAACAAATTGGAATTCATTTATCAACATATTTTTTTCTTCCATTTGACTTCATTTCAATAATTCTTTTAATTGCTTTGATTGGTGTAATGTGGCTCGTCAATAATAAATATTTACGATTGTCAATCTTTATTGGCTCGAGGCTCTTGATTTTTTGTTCTTTTGTTCTATGAATGTTCTATGAAGAGTTTTATTTAATTGTATATTAATTACATAGTATATATGGATTAATATAGATTAATTGGTATTGATGCTTTATTACTTTGGCTTTTATAAGATGACTTATAGACTTTACATAGTGGAATCCTATATCATTGATGTCTTTTTCTTTCTTTCTCTCACCTTTCCATTTATCCTCAAGGTGTTACGCTGCAGATACTAGCTTAGCTCATTATTTTTAAGATAATGGTTTACTTCTTCACATCCATCACGCAATGTATGCAGTTGTTGACAGATAGAAAAATTATGATATACACTTTCATGTGCTAGCTAAGGCATTATGTATGTCTAGTGGGGATCATATTCACTATGTTACCGTGGTAGGTAAACTTGAAGCTGAAAGAGAAATAACTTTGGGCTTATTTGATTTACTTTGTGATGATTTTATTGAAAAAGATCGAAGCAATGATATTTATTTCACTCAAGATTGGGCCTCTCAGCCAGGTGTTCTGCTCGTGGCTTCAGGAGGATTTCATATTTGGCATATGCCTACTCTAACTTAGATCCTTGAAGATGATTCCATACTACAATTTGGTGGAGGAACTTTAGGGCACCTATGGGGAAATGCACCTGGTACTGTAGCTAATCAAGTAGTTTTAGAAGCATGTGTACAAGCTTATAACAAAGGACGCGATCTTGCTCATAAGGGTAATGACATTATCCGTGAGGCTAGCAAATAAAGTCCTGAACTAGTTGCTACTTGTGAAGTATGGAAGGAGATTAAATTTGAATTTGAAGCGATGGATACTTTGTAATCCATTAATTGACGTTCATTCTCTTAATTGAATTGCAATTAAACTTAGCCCAATCTTTTACTGAAAGGATTGAGCCAAATACTGATTGTTGAATCTTATTCTTTTTTAGTTTTAGTTTTAGTTTTATTCAAGTTATATATGTCCCCAAATTGAAATAATAGAATTAGATTTCTTTTTGAATGTGAAAGTTTATTTAGTATTTCTTTTATAAAGAACATATTTTTATGACCTAGTTTTTCTTTCTTTTGATAAATTGAAAAGTAAAATTTTCTATTTCCAGGACTTTGAAAAGAAATAAAACATTCTTTTTCAATTTATTAATTGTTTTTTCGAGTTGTTTAAAGATAGGGTTAAAAATCGAAAATTGGTTTCGGGAAAAGCCAAAAGACAGTTCAGTTTCCATTCCTCAAACCATTAAAAAACAATTTTTTTGTGTAGAGATACAAAAATTTGGTATATTTCTTTGTTTACAAAAGATAAAACTTTATACCTAAACTTAAAATTTTAAAAAAATCCGATCGATTGGTTTCTATATCTAATTAATGTGTGATTGACTTATATATATCAAAATAGCATATTGGATTTGGATTCATCGAGACTGACAGGGCTCGAACTTGCAACTTTTGCCTTGACAAGGTGGTGCTATAACCAATTGAACTATAATTCCAAGGAAGCAAAATAGAGAATACAACATACATATTCTTATGATTTCATTCAAACTCTTTCTATTTACATTTTTCATCCTATTTCTATTTTATATTTGGAACGCCACCTTATACCAGAGACATGCGTGTGATATTCACATACGTATACATTTTAGCAATAACTGCATGGATTATGAGTCAGTTTGTTGTTATTTCAAATCAAAATTGATTGATAATCAATCTTTTAATTGAAAAAAAAATATTTTGTGATGAACTACAGGAAAACCCTCTTTAGATTTACCCAAGATCTTTAGACTTCATTTATTTGTCTCAAGGGTGGCCTGTTTTGGTTTTGACGCTTTTCATGTAACTCGATTGTATGGTCTAGGAATATGGGTGTCCAATCCTTATGGACTCACCTAGAAAGTCCAAGTTATAAATCCCATGTAGGGTGTGGAAGGGTTTGAACCTTTTGTTTCGGGTGTAATAGCCTCTCATCATATTGCAGCAGGGACATTACGTATATTGGCGGGCCTATTTCATCTTAGTGTCCATCCACTCCAGTGTCTATATTTAAGTTGGGCTAGCCTCTTTTCAGGATTCCATACTTAAGGACTTTATGTTGGGTCCCAAAAAATTTTTATTTTTATTTTTATTTTTGCCTTAATTGATTTAATTATGTGTTTAGATAGATATTTTATGTTGGGCTTGGAAATTTGAAGTTGGGACTTTA